>JAQFXY010000279.1:0-38226 GCA_034693865.1 Ceratophysella sigillata
GTTCCCCCTTTTTCGGACATTTCGGTTGCATAATCATAAAAAAACTCGTGTTGATAATAAAGTCATCTATTCTCCCCTTGTATGTGTGTGGTCATATCATTTTTTGATATCAAAAGAGAAGAGCCCATATATCATCGAGGCATCAAGTACATAACCGAATATTATTGAGAATCCAGAATTACGAAAGTCCGTTCTTCTGAAATAAACCAGTATTTTACATAATGCGGTGGTTATTCAGAATCGGGGAAAATATACCATGATAAAAGCAAGTTATACTTATAAAGAAAAACGCACATTGTTAAAATTCTATTTTCACATTTTTTTATTTTTCTGTATCTCGAGCGCGAATACTATTGTCCAAATACATACATAGATAAGACACACTACACTACTATGCTTATTTGGGTTAGATATTTCATTTCCGCAATTCCAGAAAACTTTGATCAATAAAAATTCAAATCATGTGGCAATGGAATATTATAGCCAAATATCACATTATTAAAGTAAACTTTGGTAAATAGTATGAATAAAAAATAAAAACTTATGGCACACAGCACACATATTTCAACAGATAAGTACAATACATAGATTTAAACCATTATTCCTTCTTCACAATGCTCCGTCCACTGTTTGTTAAGCCTTAATTCCTTATTGCTGCGTTCCCGTGTACCGCAACAAAATATTTTATAAATACATGATTATTTATACCTTACTAAATATGTAGAAATACAATGTGGTATTGATTTTCTAATAAGGTTCAAATATAAAAATCCCAATGTGTGCAGTATGGAGTTAACTTGGGAGCTTACATGTACTAGACGTAAACAAATATTATTTGTTGGGCGAATGCTTGAGTTTATGCCCTTTCGGGTCAGACTCAATAGATAGATTTATGCCTGATTGAATTTGTGTTTGAATGAAGAATAAAACTCAATTGATATATTTCTCTTTTTCCAATTCTGTGTGGAAATAGTAAAGTTATTTTATATACTTTCTTGCCGGATGTAAATCAAGTTTGGATTTCTTCTTCATCCCAAATTGAATTGAGCTTTCACTCTCTTTTCCTGTTGGAGAAAGGCAGGGGCGTCAATTGGATTCTCCTGTCACTCAACACGCAACAGATGGGAATCACTTCTTCTGGTCTCGTCCGAAATTCAATTGTCACTTCTTCTTCGAGGAGAGTGAGTGAGAAGGAATTCGATTTGGAGGACATATTGGGATTGGGAATGGAATTCAAATTACCTTTTGAGCAGACCCATTTCTACTTGCTTGAGTTATTCTTTTCGGTTACTCTGCTTGAGATAACTATTCAAGGGTGCCGATCTCGATTCAAATCAAACGTTGAAATATTGATAAAATATCATTCAGCAATAGACACGGAAATGTACTTTTGCCAAAGCTATGAAGCTATGTACTACATATGGAATACATAAAAGTAGGTTGCCTACGCAATCCACGCGCACCTCAGTAGGCGACCTACCAAAAAGAGAAAAATAAAAACGGTAGAGCGCCTACTGCAGTGGAGTACGCGACCTACCAAAATGGTAGGTCGCCTGTGCAATCACTACCGCCGTTCCTTCTAGGATTGTGAAACCCGTAGAAAACATTTTAAGTAGTAAAAATATATCCTACCGCTTCCTTCGATCGATTTGTTGAAGCATTTGTACAGCGATTAGCTATATTGTGATGGCTCTACTTTGGAAAGCTACACAGAGCTACGAATAACGATTAAGCTATAGCTAATTAATTTAATCCCCTTTGGAATGTATCAACGTAAATAAGAAACTTTTGGTGGGAATCTTAGTCCGCCATTTAATTCGCTCGTAAATTCGCTGTGGGCAGCTCTTGTATGCTAGCGTTTTGTATTTTTTTATATTAGCAAGCTACAAAGACTTATTTTTAGAAGCAAGTTACTCGTTGCGCTCTTGCAAGGGGTATGTAAAGATAACTTTCGGAATTGGTGGAACAGGTTGGAGAAATAAGGTGTGGAATTGAGGCTTTACTCGGTAATAAATCTTCCACATACTGGCTTATCATCCGTTGATAACCGATCATGCAGACAGGTAGTAATAATGATAACGAATTTCATTCTGAGCACGTCCCGGACCAAATTGCTCTTCGATTCCTCCACCCACCCAGCACACTCAAATCTCCATTTGCCCTCGTGTTTTTATATCTCACAGAAGCAGCAAGCAGGAGCGTGTCCTCTTATTTCGTGCTAACTCAACCAAAGGTATGTATGGCTAATCAAATCAAGAATTCAGGTACATTGTATGTTCGAGATATTCAAGAGTCCGAGAGTTATGCGAAATTGACCTAATGTAACTCAAGATTGGTAGAAATAGTTTTCAAAAACTGGATTAAACTCTAAACAAATCCTTTTATATGGTGCGATAGAAATACTTAAAAAAAAAAAAAAAGCAAGATGCATAAAGATGCCCTGCTAAATCAGAGTTCCGTTAAACCCACCGCATCAAGCTTGTACTTAAGATTATAACTTGAAAACCGAAAAGGTATTTTGAGACGCTTGAAACCCCACAACACAAACACAGGAGAGATGAACCAAGGGATTTTATAATCTCCACAACCCGTCCCATCCTTATCTTGGATCTACACCAGGAAAATAAACATGATTTAATGCCGTCTTAAGTACATTTTTTTTGTAAGAAGAACTAACTAAATCCGATCCCTTCTTAACTCAATTACTTCATGCATGTGTTTCTCCAAAATACCAAATTATTCATTGTACCCCAACAAGGTCTTCATGCTGAACAAGATTATTTCTCAATCGCGTCTTAAAATAAAAATGGGCCTGGTTACGAGGAATTGGGAATAGAAGTGAATAAATATATATTATTTTGTGGGCAGAAGACTCCGTGGCGCGGCGTGGCAATGGGTGGATGTCTATGTATAACTCTTGGGCAATGGTAATGATTAGAGTAAGGTGTCGACGGGTGCCTTTGGGCTGAAGTGTTAAAAAGAAGCTCTCTAGGGTGTCCTGACCTATCTCGTGTATTCTCATGTGGCGAGGAAAACGGACAGAGCTCGGCTTCGTTCTATCTCAGCTTATTAGTTGCTAGTAAAGTTGAGCTGCACCATATGGAGTAACTCATCGAGACTATTTTAATTTCTAGGCCAAAAGGGGGAAAATTGGTTTGTTCAGATAATTAACATACAATTATGCAGCCAAAACAATGGAATTGTATAATACATATATCCAGTGGAGAACAATGTGTGGACACGCACAATTTGTTTTAATAAATAATATGGTCAATCGATCGGGATATTTTGTCCTACTGGGCAGTTATGCAGGTTATATTTACGTAGCTTTTTTAAAATTTGGTTTAAATGTTTGTATTTTATTGAACTTGCATATTACCAGCCCGTGCCAAGTCAATTCGGGTATAGCGTAGTATTACCTACTGAATTATTGAACCACGTACATCGTAAATGAAGCCATAAGCTGCCTGTGCGGATTGAGTATGATATAATATGTAAAGCCTGGCTTCATCAACGTTAAGTAGACTTCCACAAAAAGTGATATCCTCGTTTTTAATGAAATTGCAAAATAAAATGAGCCAACAACGAGTCTGCCTGCAGACCATAGTCTAAACATTATTACGAGCATTCGTGGCGCCCCAATTCCTACACGCAAGAAAATCAATGAGAATAGTACAAAACACCCATGCAGTATTCCCCTTCTGCATAATTTTGTACACCATGCAGATCCAGCGTTTGATAACGAGTATGCATGTTATATATTATTTATTCTGAACTTGACGATATACAAATGACGGTTAAACGTATTCCAGAACGAACCGAGAAAGAGATGCGAATACGAGTAACGAGTAGGTGTACAAAATGGTACACACAGTTGCATTAGAACAGGCAATCTGCAGTAAACACAACGACATTTTAGAGAAAATTGAATTTACTAGATTTTATTTTTATTCGCAGAAGACTGTCTTATATTTTTTTTCAAATTCAAAATTGAATCAATGTCGTTAAACTTTCAATCACGGAACAAGCTCCAAAGCCAAGTTAGTTAAGCAGGCAGTAGGCCATGCAATGCATAAATTAAACTGAAAAGACAGGAGTACAGCGTCGAGTGCAAGGATCCCATGGATCCCATGTTTTTGGTTGACTGTTGACTCTCTTTTGTAAGTAGATGTAGAATAATATCCTGAAATAGATTTTCAGTTTTTTTTTTGTTTCTCCAAAGGAAATGCACGTCGCACGTGTCACCAAAAACAACCCTTTTTCATCAACGTTCAGCAACATGCAACATTACATACTTGAGTTTTGATGTTCAGAATATTTTGTAGAGTCAATATATTCTGTTATGTATTTACTCGCTGTTATTCCTCGTAATAAAAATACAATATATTTTCGAAAATCTATTAGATGAATGAACTTACCTCTAACTTCCAAATTAGTACCTAACTAGTTATTTCTTTTCAACAAGTACATCATACTTTTACAAAACTAAACTTCACTCACTTTCACATATTCCGCTTTAATCAATGTTGTTGTTTGGCTATTTGGAATTTGATATGTTGGATGGATAGGAAATCTGGACTGGATGTTGTGCTAGGTGCTTTGAAGGGGCTTCGGCTTCGAGGGTTTCCGTGACATTGTTTTGTTACTCCAGGCGTGGTGGCTATAACGGGCAAGTTTGATGGAAGGGAGGAAATGGTTCAATAATGCAGGATGTTTTGTCCAAAAGTGGATGCCAGGGCATGGAAGCATACAATATGCAAAAAGTTAACTCTTTTTAATCCATTCACCATTCACCACATGTCATTCCGTAGTATGAGACTGTCTGTAGATACGTGTCAAAACTGAATCCAAATTCTTTCTTGATAACTTCATGTTACATCTGTTCCGGTTGTCTATATAAAAAATAGAAAAAAGTGGATGATTGTTGTTTCCCTGTATTATAAATTAAAAATAATCTGAACATAGGAAAACATAATCTGCTATAAACTATAGGAGTGTGTGTTCGTGCCAAAATTCCGAGTACCATATTATCCAAATGCTTTTCGGGAGAGCATGCAATGTCTGTCTGGAATGGTGTGCTGTAGCGGTATTTTTTCTGTTCTGTCCTTACAGACACAAGTCATTTACTGTATGTAGAATTTCACCTAACACTTCGAAGCACGAGTATTACATTCAAATAATGGTGTTATCACTCATTGATGTACAAATCAACGCATCTATACAAGTCCAGAATAATTCTCAGAATTTTCGCAGCTCAACTGTCTCACACCAAATACAAAATCTTGATTGACACGAGGCACAATTAATATTTATGAGGAAAGGGAATACACTGCAGCACGACTTTAATTCCCAGAGATCCCTTGTAATGTTATTATTATTATTATTATTATTTTGACAGAGAGGTGATTTGAATGGAAATTCGTTATTTGAGTAGGATATGAATCCAAATTGGATTTTGACGCTGGTCTCAAACACTAGGCGTAGGTACTGTTTCTGAAGAAAGGTTGGGAAAACTTGTTTAGCACTCGTATACGTGGAATGAATATTACTCTTCTATTGTGTTCGAAGATCAGGATAGGCAAACAAGATCTCGACTGTTAGGTTATCTATATTTTGAAATGACATCCTCTGTCAGTGAGTCAACCACGAACAAGCTCCCTTCTGTGCAGGCCAAGCAATGCCCTGTGACTGGGAATACTTTGAATTAACGACATGTGTATAAAACGTGTAATTCTACCTGACCGGTGGCGGTGCGGGGTTCCACGGACGCGAGGGTGCCTATCTCAGGTGGGATAGGTTTATCTGCATCCTGATTCTCGGGTCCTATCCTATTGTAGGCCGGTGAGTGTACCTACGCATGCACAGGGCTTATCGATGCGATGATGTGATATTTGGTCACGATACTTGTTCTATTGAAAACGAAGGGCCACTTATTGTCGCTACTTTTAATTTTTAATGTTCTCTGTGATGTAAACTATTAGTTGATATACAGATAGCATGTAAGAGATATTCCTCATGTATCTACGGAGCGGGAGTGTGTGCAGCAAACGACAGGGAATTCATATCACGGGTTCCTTTCTCTGCGATTGTAGTAATTTACGCTAAGTTGTTATCGGTATGGAACAAGTACAAACAATGAGATCCTATTATGTTTTATAATTGACTAATCAATAATACCCATACGATACGCATGCAGCTGCTTAAGTAGTACAAACTGTGTTTAAATTGAGTATTGTCCACGCTGCTTGCCACAATACAGTTCGTATTGAATACGAACCTACCTTATAATACAGCAAGCAAAAGGTTGTCAAGGTTCTGCGTAAATGACCACTGCAAAAAAAATCAATTCTAAAAAGTTCCTGAAAAAAAACTCGAAAGTTCCGTGGGAAAGTTCATTAGATTAAAATATATCTATATACCTATATAAAAAATACATCTAACCTAACCAACTATTTTAAAATTCAATCCACTCACGCAATATCTAACCTAATTTAACATGACTGATCGTAGCCTGACTACAGTTTACGGTTTTAGAAGGGTCAAGGATATAAGAAAGTCTTTATACCAGCTTATCCTATGGAAGATTTTCACATCAAACTTTTTCACAAAGAGAGCATTTTCGTTAAATTTTTCGATAATACTGTATTTGTAAAGTAAAAGTTACAAATCTGATAGTGATCCGATGAGCCAATCATTTATGTTTTAAGTTTTATGGTTCGCCCTAGTAATTTGTATATGAAATTCTAAGCATATGGTTTATTAAATCCTTCGTGTCATGCAATAAGTTAAAAGCAAACATACACCTAATTTAGAATCGATGTATAATTGGACAATTCTTATTCTGAACTTTAAACTATGCATTTGAGTAAGTGGAAAGGCTATTTGGAAATGAAGCTCATTAAGCATTAGGCACACATGTTCCAGACCTTACTCCCTATTTATATTGATCGTTAAGCAACCAGCTCAACATGGACATGACCTGGACTGTTGAGAAATGATTTTCAACCAAATCCATGCATTTGTATTCAGAGAAATATCTGTAGTTGGAGATGAAAGTGTTGTGTTGAAGAAGAGGAGATGGGCGGATGTGGGGTGTCTCTTCTTGACGAGTGAGAACGCATTTAGTACTAAATCTGTCTCTGACTTCCAACTCCTTTGAGCGTGTAACGACTCTAACGCCGTAACAGAGCTTGGCAGTTGTAAGATTGTATTACTAATTCAGAACAGTCCTGGAACCCATGTAGCTCCAGCGCATCCTTTAATTAGGCTTATGAATTATGAATGCCACTACTGTTCTGCTTCCCCACAAAGTCATCCCAAAGCAGAGCGTCTGATTAAGATCCGAATGAGCAAAAGGCCTGAGATTAGCAGTGTGGAAACTTACGGGACGGTCAGGGGATTCCGGCTTCCTTCCAGAGCCCGTCTCTCCATGGCTTTTGAGTTTTGGGCAAGTGCACGTGTTCCGGGTAGAGCGGTGAGCCCGGTGGGGAATTGTGCTCGGAGCCAGTTCGGAACGTATGGCTGAGTCAAAGCCGGGAGTGAAACTGAGAGTATAGGCCTCAGGTCCCCATTTGTCTTTGCAGACAGTCTTTGACTAATACCCGATTCTCTTGGAGAAGCAGTGTATTGGGCCTTTCCCAAACCTTTATTTTCTTTTGACTCAGCCTTTCTAAGTACTACTTGGTTGCGCACATGGAAAAACTACAAGTTTGTCGACAAGAGACACAGGCACCTACGAGCGGAGTGGAGAGAGCTTGGGTCTCCAAGAAGAACTTCATCGGATAAGGAAGCGCAATGCATTCCATTCCAGGGAAAACCGGAGGAATTCGGTGGGGAAGAAATGTGAAATGTGTACACCTTCTACGTGACCTGTCTCAAAATGAAGCTCACTACTTTGGCGAGAAATGCATCACGACAAGTCGACGCTGCATTGCTTACACTAATGTCCGCTGTGTTCCAGCTGAACTATGTAGGCTGTTGGTTTAAAACTTCGATAAACGCGTATATTACGCTTACACATTGTTCATTCCAGTATAAATAAGATTTAGTTCTCAGCAACCCGAACTTTTATTTTTAAGATCGGGCTTGGAATCTCGAGATTAGGTGTCGAAATCCTGGGCTGAAATTAGTATGTACATTTGTGTATCTAATATCTGTAAACCTGTAGATTATGTAAGGTATACAATATAGGTAGTTTGGCTATTTAGTAAATTCGTTTGTCAATGAAAAATGCATACGCTACGTGTAATGGTTTCCAGCGACTACGAGTAGTCAGCTTTGCAATTCACGGAAAACTCTTAAAAACATTCAGTATTCGACCTTACCAAACATTCTTAGATATAGGCCAGACCAGATGCGTTATTTTGGTTACATACTTTTACAAGATAATCGACAGAAAAACCAGTACAAACTAATATTAACCACATTCACGGTAACTGCACTGTTTGTTTGTTTGGCGGAACCTAGAACCTGTTTCACTGTTTTTCCTGGAACCGTCAGAAGGGACGTTTTGAATACACTTGGGATCACTGTCTACATCGTAGCAAGAACACAAAAGAAATTGCTTAATGGATTAGCATAACTCGCATTATTTCAGTTCTTTAGTTCGAAGATATATTCTGTATACCTAACCTACATGCCCTAGAAAATATGCCCATGCCGAGAATATCACAATGGCTAGCGAAGAATCAAAACGCAACAGCATCCATTTTAAAAAGGCACATATTTCGCGTATTTGAAAGACACAAAAATGCATTTGACATTTTTTTCTGAGCGCTAATGAGTAGTTTTGTGAAGCAGTAACATACAATGGTA
Source organism: Ceratophysella sigillata (assembly GCA_034693865.1). Classification (NCBI taxonomy): domain Eukaryota; kingdom Metazoa; phylum Arthropoda; class Collembola; order Poduromorpha; family Hypogastruridae; genus Ceratophysella; species Ceratophysella sigillata. The sequence continues at coordinate 8,815 of JAQFXY010000279.1, forward strand.
TCCGTTTTAATTTTAAGCAGTTGCATACTTCGTTTCGTGTATTAAATAAAATGACGACCTTAATAGAGGATCATATAATGATCTTGAACTTTTTATACCAAATAAGCAAAAACAATAAAAAACATTAAAATGTGTATTTGTATGTAAATGAATGGAACTAGAAGATTGGGAGACGCTTTTGTCACATGACATTTCATGACATTTAACGGGTTTTTTCGTATTAATTGTTTTCATTACACGACGTACCGTTTAGGCTGTACTTTCTCGGACTCGGATGATAAAAATTTTGAGTCTCAATTAGAGCTCAACCATGATGACTCCGATTTTTAATCTCGTTCTAGTACTTGGCTCTAAGTTAACGTCCTTGTAGCTCTTGTTCATATTCGTATGTACCTTTGTGATGTGTGAACAAAACTGTGTTCAATAGAGCTTTTTCTTTTCTACCTTTCTTCCTTTTTTTTTTTACTGCTACTGATGCAATGAAAATTACAAATATAGAAATACTTTATGGATTAGGTAGATACAGTAATCGGCAGAAGGCAATATTGCTTTTCTGTTGCAATACCCGGTTAGGACAGTACTGAACTTAGTTTTTATACAACTGCTTTACACTAAATAAATAATGATGCTTCGAATTGGGTGTATGTCTGTGCATTTAATTCAAGTTTCAAATCAACAGTAATCAGCTCAAGCGAATATATCTACATTCTATGTACTGTACATATGTATGTTAGTTAATCTTACCCACTCAATTTTCACTCAGTCCATGTCCATACCTAACAAATCTTACTGCATATCTCCTCCAATTTGTACTGTATTACATTGCGAAATGCTCATTTAGTTGTAACATCAACTCAAGAAGAAAAGGATTACTGAAGAGAAAGTGATTTATGTTTGAACTTGGAAATGAAGAAATAACTATTAATATTATAACGTATATGACTAGCTTTAACTCAAAATGTTCTGGCATGGCTCCGAGTTAAAGCTAGCAGTTCGAGTTCGAGCCTTACGCTCAATTTATTGGAGTTTGATGGTCCAAAAGCATGACTCATCCTCAGTGAAACTGGAGCGACTGTTGACTGTGAACTTTCACCAACCAAACCCAAGTAAACAGAAAACTTTCTTTGAATAGCAGGGTCGTGTGGCCAGAGCGAAGTCGAATTGATGTATGCACATCTCGACTGGACTCAAAACAAATAATTATTGTAAAATAAAGCAGAAATAAGCGTTTTTTTTGTAGTATATTGTTTATTAGATTCCACGTAGACAATCGTAATCGTAAGCAGCAGATAAAAAAGATGCAACGCTTAAATCATAATCTGAAACTCGTAGGCTGAGACACAAAGTACTGTAGCCACTTAAAATTAGGTAAACAAAATTCGGCTATAACTATGATATCGATATCCTAACGAATCTACATAATTCCCAATTTATATTATAAACCCTCGAAACCCGTATTTTGAAGTTGAAGCCTTTCTGCACTCATAATAACACGCATTGCAGTAGTGGATGACATGGAGGCCTCGACTGTGGCCTCAACTGCATCCCGCTCTATCTGTGCAGGAAGGCCTCAACTTCACAGTTGGGGTTTCGAGGTTTTACAGTATTATATGGTTTTTAAACACAGATTATTTACATTTACCTGTACCAGTAGAGTAGACAACAACAACTCATTTGTATTTGTACTATGTAATACACGTGCACTATTTATTTATGTACGAATGGAAGATATTCAAGACCCTTTGAAACCGTGCATCGTGACCGTGAGGCCTCAAACTTTAAACTTGCGTTTCAAAGGCTCTAAAGTTTTTTACCAAAATATTGCTAAGTGTGTGTGACTTCGTACAAGAAGGGTTAGCTGATCCCGCTCGTAATCTTGAGAAGATGCGTTATATTTTATCTAATTATTCTGACACTCTAAAAGAAATAATAGATTGGGTTTGGCTGAGCCCTTATGTATTGAAGTCGGGTTGTTCTTTCTGAAGCCATCCAAAGTGTCCATCGACGTAATGTCCTCGAACCCATGCTGACACAAATTGCTTTCTAATGACAATGGCCACTTTGAGAAACTGCACACACACATCATAGTTTAGTACAGACATTTCTGGTAGTTTAGTATAGAAGAGCAACTCTAGTCCAAATCTAAGTATGTTCTACATACACATGTGTTTACTTTAAGTAGACGGAAGTGATATTGTTGGAAATATTTTTTCGTCCAAAATAAAAACAACTATTACTTTGCTCTCCACGATTTTCTATTGGAAGTACAATAAATCCTCATGGATAAGTCTTATATTGTTAATTATTTCAAGGAGCAGAACAAGGATCAAAGAAGAGATTTAGAAACAAGTAAGGAATGACAAAATTCGCAGTAATATGGAATTAAGATATTACGATTAATAAAAATCAAAAATGCGTCATGTTATTTCACTACTAGAAAATTTAGCCCAACCCAAAGGACCTTAGTATCTAATAATTATAGAGAAATCAATATTAAGTTGGTAAAAATATTTGTAAAACGCTTATATTCTTAAAAGTCTAGTAAATAGTTTAAACAGGAACTTTAAGCAGTTCTTTGTGATCTCATGATCAGCAGAGCTATCATATTCAGAAAACGCTTGTGCATTGTACTATACAAATTGCGGAATCAGGCTTTTCTGTTACACTATGGATATTATTTATAACGAGCTATACTCGGGATTAACACGCATTTCACCGAACAGAGTTTCCGTATTATATTATAATAGTTACAAAATCCCTCAAAGGTAAGTATGAAACACAAACATACATTTAGACAAGGGTAACAATATTAAAAAACTACAATCACGTTTTTTAAATTATTGACAGTTCGTTCAGGCAGAAGAACTAATTCGTACATTTTTTAAGATAATCAGGGATTGCAATTATGAATCCAGTCATTACGAAGTGGGAAGTTAGTAATTCACTTTAAAACATTCGAAACACCTAATCTACATGTTACATGTATTTGTACATTTAAAGCATGCAGATTAGTCAAAGTCATCCAATGTCTGTAATTTGGAATACAAGCCTAATTTGCAAATCAATCGGAGTCATCCAGTAAAGAGTAATGACTTAATTGCACATGTTTTTGCAGTACAGTAATATATAAGAAGTCGGCGTTAATATACTATGTAAAATCAATTAATCAAATCTAATTAAACTAATCAAACTAAAACCTAAGCAAATGATTGTCAACGTTCAAGTAATATTTCAAATTCGTCGAGATCGGAAGATGAGATTAGCGAGTTGGGCACTCAGTTATTCATGAAGACGGGCCAAACATAAAGTGTTCCAGAAGTGGCATCTCGAATACTAACAGTTTCTACTTCCCCTTCACCGGCGGGAAAGCTCATGCCGGTATGGACTTGGCTCGATGGAATCGTTGATAGAGAAGTCGTTGGTCGGGTCTGTATAAATTGAATTCAAAGTTAAGTACAAACTCAAGTGGATTATACAATTCAACCAAAACAATGATACAAAATATAGACAGAAGGAAGGAAAAGGAAGGTTATATTAGTATTAGCATACTTGGAGTTGCAACGAATTAGGGGACCTGGAGTCAGAAGTTGTTCCAGGATAAACGGAATTCTGCTGATCGACGTCTCCTGTAATTGTCTCTCCTGAGTCTTGAATGGTCATATTTTGAGCTTGTGCAGCAGCAATCGTGATTTGTCCATCACTCAGCATTGCCACTTGGATTGTTTCTCCATCTCTTATACTAATATGGTGTGTGCCCATGGTTATGATTTGCTGCTCCTGAAATAATTTCAAATTCAAATACTTTTAGACACTAGAAACAATAATATGAGCTTGTCTAAACTTTAGCATGTTAAAGAAATACCATCCCTGATAAATTAAACTATGTATGAACAAGAAATTTTAAATACACTAATGTCACAACAACAACCAACATAAATAGCACGCAACAGATTAACCTGAAATACCTACATGATTGTTTGCTCCATTTATGATCACACTTGGAACATTATTACTCGGAGGATTGTGTATTCCTCTGTTAGGATCCCGGCTATGTGAGGCCATGTGTCTCTTCATATCCGATCTCACTCGAAATGGTTTTCCACAAACCTGCGAAAAAGCAAATAAATATATACAGCTGGAAACACAGTTCCTCACTTATTTACTTTGTGAGACATAACTTAGTATTATTCAATAATTTTGTAAGTTGTTAAAACAATCATTACCGAGCATGAGTGAGGTTTCTCGCCGGTGTGGATTCTACATGCAAATAATTCGAACCTTATTAACCTTACTCAAGGTACAAACTGATTGAAAGTTCGGAAAGTGTGACTAACCTCCTGTGATTCTGCAAATAGCTTGAAGCCCGGAAGCATTTCTCACAAAATTCACATTTGTAGTCTCGCTGTAAATGGACATACATGCATTTAAATAATGCGAATTAAATACAATATACAGTAGTATTTATATAAATGATTAAGTAAATACCTCTTGAGTGTGAATACGCCTGTGCACAATTAGGCTGTACTTTCGTGCAAAATCTTTTCCACAAAACTCACACTAAAATAATAAACACCAGTAAGAGTTAAGTAATGAAAATGATTAATGTTGTGCCTAGAAAAACACACAGTTAAATAATTATTCTAGTAAAATTACGAATACAAACCTGGTACTGTCGGATTTCTGAATGAATGGAGATCATGTGATACTTCAAGTCGCCTACAACAAAATTCGGATATTTTAGCAAATGACATTATTTTCTACTCAATTAACAACAAACAACAATAGTTTGGTCAAAACGGTATGGTCAATCCTTACCCCACTGTCTGAAATGTCGCCCGCAATGTTCGTGTTCACATTTATACGGTTTTTCTCCACTATGCAGACGCATGTGGACCTAACCACCAATAAGAAAATAGTAATTTAATTATTTAAATTTAAAATAAAGAACATAAAGCCAGCAAGAGAACGTTATAAGAATTGGAATTTAAAAACAGGAGCACGTACGCTTGGCATAAAACAAATAAATTAACGATTACCTTGAGAGCACTAGTCGCAAAAAAGCTTTTCCCGCAAACCTCGCACGTGTGAGGCCTAGAAAGAATAGAATGTACGAAGTTAATTGCAATTTAAACTAATTTAGTAAATGGAATTTCAGATCAAGTATTATGATCTACCGTTCTCCAGTATGCGATCGCATGTGGTAGACGAGTGAGTTCCTATGATTGAATATTCGTTCACATTCTGAACATTTGAGAACTTCCTGTCGACGCTGGCCAGGGGGTCTTCGCTTCTTCGGTTTGCTCAGCTCAGGATGTAATTTTCGAACATGAGCTTCTAGTTTAGCCTTGGATGAGAATTTTTCGACACAACCTATGCAACCGTGTCCACTTCGAATAAGCTCTACTTGCTTAATAATCTCATTTGTGGCTTCGGGATCAATTCCATCGACCGGATCAACCTCTAAGTCGCTCATAGATGTCTCATTGTCCACTCGAGTATTAGAAATTATCTGCATAGAGAATACAAAAATAAATAATAACCATGACTCAGACTTGATACTTGGGTTTCGAGTTTCTTCCCTTTTTGTGTCTTGGGCCATATTATATTTCAAGTCCACGGCCTCAACAACATTGTGTTTATGTATTTAAAAAGGTCTCGACTTCCCAATTAGTGTTTCGAGGTTTTATAATTGTTGAGGAATATTACATATTTGTACGACCTACCTTGTAGTCATGGTCCATGAGGGAATGTAAGTGTATGGAAGACATTCCACGCCCACTCGTGCAAGAGTTGCTATGATCAACAAAGTGTTGTTCATGTTCAAACTCTGCTCCACACTTGTAACAAGAGAACTCAGCTTTGAATTCAGGTTCATCGTCAGCATCAGGACTGATTTCTTCTGTTTCTTCAATAACCTGCTCAATAACTTCCTCAATGACGGCGTTGATGGAATTCACTTCCTTCGGTGGCTCACGAATACGAGGCCCTTGTATAACTGACCGTGACGGATCACGAACAGCCCTACTAGCCTCACGGCTCGTCTCGATGTCATAGTGAGCTTTGAGATGGCCAAAAAACGTAAACTGTTCCGTAAACTCCTCCAAACAGATGTCACATTTGAAGACAGACATCCTGCATAAGATAGTTTACTTGGACCGCACTTCCATTGACACTGGAAACAGAGTTCTTCGTGGAGTTTATACCGTTCAGATTCTGAACAGAAACGCTGATTCTTGTAAATAAGAGCCTGATGTGATGATCCTACAAATATAAATGAATTATACGTACATATAGCTGTGGAAATACTTAAACCAAACTATGAGTTTCTATAACAAGCAACTTTTTTAATTAATTGTATTTATAATTATAAAAACTTGTGATACAGATATCGCCCACAAGCCTGATGAAGAATTAGGAAACGCGTCCATTCGCAAAAATAAACAAAAATATAAAAGTTAATCGTCCAGTCCTCGTACATCGTTTCGATTCATTTTGGATTTGAGAAAACTCAAGTTTTACACAGTACGGATACATACATAGTGTGCCACTAGTTTCTGTCTATGTATTTTTAAGAAAAAAGGTTAGGTGTACCTACCAGAAAGCTTACTCAAAAAATTCATTGCATTGTCTGACATTTTAGCACTCACACACGAATAGTTAATTCTTCAAGCAAGATCAACTATTCTAGTTTCTAGTATTTCAATTTTTTAAGAAACTATAAATACGCTCTAACCTATCCATTCAGTCATCAATGATTATCCGACATAAGTCACAATAAGGTACGTTATACTCAAGTATGTACATCATACGTAGCTAATAGTAGCGCTGATGCTGATGGTTGATGATGTTGACTTACCTCAATCGTTAATTAAACGTGATAACAATGACAAGTTCTGGATTCTGGACACAGGGAAGTTTCGGTCACCGGATATGCAGCCAATACAAACCAGGTTCTTTCCAACCTTAAACAGAGTTCTCTGCGATCAAATATTTGAAACCAGCAATGCTAATTGGAGGTGCGAGTGTCAGGTGCACAGAGACAGCGACAGCAGTATCTTGCAACGTGTCACTGACTTCTGGTCCATTGAGAGGAAGTAGCTTGAGACCGAGTACGTGGACCATCAGCCTGTCCTGCTCGTCACTCGTGGACAGACTCGGACAGGCCTCGGATTCGAATTGTCGTGAACGTAGAAACGTGTGCTAATTATTGAAAATAGTGTTTTGGTTCCTTTGTGCGGAACGTGTGTGTTGAGCTGACAACAAGGAGGAAGGGCAGGGCAGGGTAGTCAAAGTGGATCTCCACCAACGCTGGGCTGCTCGGCTCACAAGGATATTTGACAATCCCCGGACACGCTCCGTTCAATCTCCAATCCGGCCACAGCCAGCCAAAACTCAAAATCGGACGCCAAAGTAGGCAAAAAACATTGTACTTGCATGAAACTCAAGACGTCAAATTAGGTGTCTAATTCTTCATGAAAATGTTCAATTTAAATAATTAAGAGTCGATACCTGTGTCGGCTGAAAATTATGTAATGTAGGTTCAATTTAGTTGGTAATGGTAAATGGTATGCATGTATTTAGTTGTCATTTGTAATGTGATTTAACCCTTCTACTCCATTGGGGTTAAACTAAGAGCTCAAATAAAAGGAGCTAATGTGAATAGGAGCTAAACATTATTAAGAGCTAACGCATAATAGTAGCAACAATATTACACAGGAGCTAACGTAATAGGTTTGTAGGAGCTAAAACAATAGAGTTTAAGATTTAGTATCAGCTAAATATAAATAGATTGTTCCGTGGTAATATTGTTCAGCTCTTATTACGGGTTAGCTCCTTTGATTTAAGCTCCTATTGTTTAGCTCCTTTGGCTTTAGCCAATATTAGCAAAGCTCCCTTGAAGTGCTCCGGATACGGATTTAACATAGCTTTTATGTGGGGTGGGTTATTCCTTTTCATAAAGCAGTATATTACCGAAAATGTGGGCGAACTACATATATATTTAGTGGCAAGTAGTTTCAATAGGGTTTCACGTGTCACATAAAATAAAATATGCGATGTCAGCTTAAAATGAAGTGCCTTTTTTGTACGGAGTAGAAGTCATTTCCTGGGAATAAGTATGCTGAACCGAAAACAACTTCTGAAACTACAATAATTCGCCCGATATTACCCGAGGACCAAATTTTCGGTTTTATGTATTTTTAAAACGAGTTCTGGATAAATCAGATAACATCAAAGCGATTTGAAATGAAATCGAAACATTGAATTGGAACTGTTTGTTTTCGTAATAACTCCGAAAACTCTTTTATTTTTTTAAATACTGGCCCAAGTTACTGTAACTGTAGTTTTGGAATCCAAGCATCAATCCAGATTCAGCGCATTAAATACTAACATCTTCTTAGTTCCATGTTCGGAATTGCTTTCTATTCTATTCCGTGCAAAAAGTTTCTATTTTAAGCTGCTTTCGCTTTGTGTCTCATTTTAAATTAGGGCATACTTGAGCTACTTTTAAAACTAAATATAAATATTTTTGACCCGTTGTGAATTAGTTTGACCCGACTAATGCAGTATTGTGTTAAGTCGCATTTTCAATATTCAGCCAATATTGCAGAAGCCTAGGCTGCTGTGAAATGTAAGTATTTATAAGAACCTGATGTAAAATTCAGCCTGTCTTTCTGGATTCCACATAGGCACAACTTAAATCCATTTTCGTTCTAATTTCGTCAAATATCCTTATGAAACCAAGGTGGTCAGTTGTCAGCCGGGTTTAGCCTGCAAGCAGTTCCAGCATAACTTGGTAATATTAGACAAAGTCAACTTAACGGGATCGATATTTGAATTTAAAATGAAACTGAGTAATTCAACATAAACAGTAAAACGCTATGGAATTGGAATAAACTACCAGAATCAGCAAAAAGTTAGGTACCTACCTACTTACTATTATTATTTCTTTTCCCAGCCTTCTATGTATGTATACATAATATCACGTTATGAAAATATGTATACTAGCATATTGATATTGCATGTAAGTAACAAAGTTCGCTTAGCACATATAAACCTCGGGCAAAGAGAAATATTTCTTATATGCAAAAAAAAGCAAAGGAAAACAAGAAAAATATTGGAACAACATGACTATTTATGTGTGTCTCAGAGTTTGGAGAAGGGAAAGGACAATTTTCTCCAGAACAGGAATATGCTTGAGTTGTCCCTTTTCGCTTCAGAAAAATAGTGTATGACGTGAATAGGTTGCAGATGAAGAGAAAGTCTGCCTTTGAAGACTCTGCCCGGTTTTGGGAAATTCCAGGCTTGGCTAACTCTGGAAACCATTACTATTATTGGAGCTAGCCAGAGTCTCAAATTATTTTTACAACTTGAACTACTCCAGTAGTCTGACCGTGTATCATATAATTTATTGTCTTGCTTTCTCTCAAGTGAGACACTTTACAGAGCATTTTGTGCTGAAACTCAAAACTCAATATACATAGCTATGCTCTAGCTTAGCAACCGAGTTCTTATGAATATCCGGAGTAATAACAGTGAAAAGCGTAACATCGCTCTCAACTCCACCAAATGTATGAAGTCCGGTGGCATTTTCCACAAAATTCATCAAACGGGAACAAGTGAAAGTGACTGGGTATGGTAAATATTTTGATATTCAGAGAACGCAGGAAATTAAACAGTTATTTATTATCCATGTGTATTATGGTATGTGTGGTCGAGTACAATAAAACCTGCCTGTGGCAGTTCAAGGACAAATCGACAAACTTAAAACGGATTGGTTGATTCATGTTAAAGAGGCTAGTTTGTTTGTTTATTGGTAAATATGGACTATTATTTTTTCTCCACGCGAAACATGCAATGGCATGCGTTTTAAATGGGCAGATAGTTCATGGATTTAATACAAATACTACTTTTACATTTTTTTTTGCGCGAATCACTATTTTGCTGAATAAGTAACATGTAAAAGTATCCATTTTGAAATAGACATTTTAGGCTACTACAATGCTGTTGGAATTCGATCTCCGCGCGCATGCGTATTCTGGTGAAGCAGTAACACTCCATGGTAGGTATCGACTTCACATAGAATTTGGAATTTTATTTAGCATTGTTTTATTCGAATTAATATTTGTCGAACGGGTAAGCAATAATACTCATATTTCCTGTGTTTGAATTTGAACTGTCATTAACTATTTTGAAAATGCAATTTCATGTTCGCTTCAGTGTTATTATGGTTGGAAAATATAATTTATACATGATATTGTATAAACTACAAGTATATATTAATAGTTTTACAATTTATAATCGCTTCTGTGCTTTCATCGTTAATAGCTTTCTGGAAAAAATGTATACCTGTTTAGCTGTTTTGAATAGTGACTACCTTCCCCTATATATATACCAGTTTACAATGCCCGATAATAGGAACGACCCACCCTCCAACTGCTCGCATTGGTATGTAGATATAATTAGTCGAAAAACGGGTCAGACAGACAGACGGACAGGTCATTAGCCAATACACTTGCCAATCTTTGAACATGGAGACTTGAAATGGGCCTATTAAGAACAATCTACACCGCGTACGAAATTGAACTGTCGCAGGGTTCAGTGCATGTACATACCTCTCCATGCTGTTGTGGGTTAAAATAGTTTTTAAATAGGAATAGACGGATTGAATGATCGGTAATTCCCCAGTACATGAACAAGATGTCATTTGATTGACAATAACCTGTTCTATAACACTGGCTAAAGAAAAGGTACTAAAACATACTTTTTCACTAGCTGAAGCCCGTCCTACGGACAGGAAATTGAGTAAAATGCCAAGTCAAACTTAGGCTCACATTCAAAAACTTGAACTTATTCACGTAGTACCCGTGACTTTAACTAACCCGTTTATCCTTTTCACTCCAAACCCCCGTGGTACCCGTGACTTTAACTAACCCGTGTATCCTTTCCCCTCCAAAATCCCGTAATACCCGTGTATCCTTTCCCTTCCAAAATCCCGTAATACCCGTATATACTTTCCCCTTCAAAATCCCTCAATACCCGTGAATTTAACTAACCCGTGTATCCTTTCCCCTCCAAAACCCCGTAGTACTCGTGTATCCTTTCCCTTATTAAATCCCGTAATACCCGTGTATACTTTCCCCTTCAAAATCCCGCAATACCCGTGAATTTAACTGACCCGTGTATACTTTCCCCTTCAGAATCCCGTAATGCATATGAATTTAACTAACCTATGTTTCCTTTCCCTTCAAAATCCCATAATACCCGTGTATCCTTTCCCCACCAACATCCCGTAATGCATGTGAATTTAACTAATCCGTGTTCCTTTCCACACTAAACGACCAAACCCCGTAATACCCGTAAAATTGACTAAACCGTGTATCCTTTGGAGTTTGGCACTTCAACATTCATCTTAATTTTCATCTTTTATTACTTATTCATGTTTGTCCATTTTGACCTTTCGACACTGATGTAGGGTCATTTTAGCCCGCTGTCCCATGCTTACAGTCAAACAAATGGTCAAATATTTGTTTCAAAATGCTCATCATTCATTTTACACATTAGGGTACAACGAAATCAAATAAAAGGGTAGAAATTTTATCTTTTTCTTTGATCTTGGGTCAAAGTGGTCATAAGTAGCTTAGTAACTAATCCCAGCATTAGTTATTTTTAAGTTTCTGTTTTGCATAGATTCTGGTGCAAAATTAGCAAAAAGTTGCCAAAAATTCAATTCTTTTTTGTTTTTGGGTCACTTAAGGGTCACAGGGTCACCAGACTTGGGTCACCAATACTTCGTTTGGTTACCCTCACCGAGACGAACATTTTAAGTTATCAAGCTCCCCTGTAACCCTACCCAGTGCAGAGTTATAGGCGGACATCCGGACGGAGTGACGGAATGACGGAGTGACGGAAACTGCAAAATATAGAGTAGATTGTAGGATTTAAATATTATTATGTCACATTTAGTTACCCTCTAGTTGAATTATTTTAAAACCTTGTAAATCACACTCGGCATGGTATTTCCATAGCCAGTTTCACGGTAAATGTTTTCGTGTTTATTGCGTTCGCAGTTATGACATGAAAGCCAGATTCTATGCTCCATTTGTAGCACTAATGATTTTGGAAACGTTACAGTTTGGATTGACCAAGTGTAAGGACACGCAAATCGGCGTTCATGGTCGAATTAAGGGTATTTCTGGAGGTGAAATGAAACGGCTTGCTTTTGCTTCCGAGGTCGGTTTACACTAAAAACTATATTTATAAAATCGAAGCAAATTGAAATTTTCATTTTCTTTTATCGTTTAGGTTTTAACTGAACCTCCACTGCTGTTCTGCGATGAGCCCACCAGGTAACTGCTAAAATACTCTCAGTTTAATACTACTGTATTTGTTAGCTTAAAACCTTTCTGAATATTTGTGAATATTGGTTCAATTCAATATTTTCTCACAAATCATTTGTATTGGATGAATCACCACAGCGGCCTGGACAGTTATATGGCAGAAACAGTGGTATACGTCATGCAGATGTTGGCTGCGAGTGGAACTACAATTGTCTGCACGATCCATCAACCTTCGTCTTAAGTTTTCAAAATGTTTGACCGGATTCTGCTTTTATCCGAGGGCAGAGTGGTATACATGGGTTGTGTGGATCACGCTCTGAAGTTCTTCGCTGCGTAAGTTACAATTTTCATTTATTTTATACGAAATTCTACTAAAATCATGATGAATTCCTGTTTTACTAAAATAATAGTCAAGCCGAGTCTGTCCCCCTTTCAACCCAACTGACTTTTTTTTACATACTCTGGCAATTGTTCCAGGGAAGGATAAAGAGTGGATAAAGGAACTGGTGAACTACATCTGTGACGAGTTTCAAAAAACCCCAGAGCACATGATGGTGATGTACTTAACCTATTAATAGTCCAATCAGGCCATGTCGATTACAAATAACGCTTTGAGTAATATTAACGTATTTAGGCGGAGCTCAACAATCCTGGAGTCATCGATCCAGAGTACAAGCGGAAAATGAAGGACTATAGACACAAGTCCCCATATAAAGCCAATTTTACTTTCATGTTTCGAACTGTGTTCTGGAGAAGCTGGTCATGCGCTATGCAAGACTATGCGATCATTATAGTTCGGCTCTTCCAGAGCATTGTAAGCAAACACGAAATGGCTTTTTCTGCTCATTTCGACAAGATGCATTGGCCAATATTTTTGTTTGTAGCACAATACTTGGGTTTGGTGTAAATTTTGATTTGGCGTATCATTTACGTAGAAAAGAAGGTACTAATTTCTAATATGACCTTGTAGATACTGGCTTTGATGATTGGAGCGGTTTATTGGAACAATGAAATCGACCCGGTCATAATGGAACATAGCCGACTTTCAGATATTGCTGGCGCTCTGTACCTTTTCATTGCAAATATTTCCTTTCTAAACATGTTTGCTGTAATCGATGTAAATCCCTCAAGATAGTAATCCCAGTATGGATCTGATAATGACAATCAGAAAATGATATTAATATTCTATTTCCCGCAGGGATTTCTGGGTGAAGTTCCTGTCTTTCTGAGAGAGCATTTCAATGAGATGTATCGAGTGGATGTTTATTTCATCAGTGGAATGATTACAAACCTACCGTTTTTCTTGCTCTACCCGCTCGTCTACCATGTCATCGCTTATGCTATGATTAGGTTTCAATGGTCATGGGGACGCTTTCTTCAACAAGGACTAGTTATCATCGCTGTGGCTCAGGTGGCATCTTCCTTCGGTCAGTTTACTAACTATATCTGTTGTGCTATTGAATGTTTAAGTTTTTTAACCCATACCTATTAGAAACTCTTGACCAGTGACCTGTACAAAGGAAAGGAATGACCCGAACAAAACTTGTTGCACTGGATAGTAACTAGTATATTACCCATTACCCATCCGATTAATAGTTATTGCCTGTGATTTGAATTTATCGAGTCGATTTTACCAACATACCAACAACGTTCGGACTCGGACGCTGCAGATCGCACTGGATCCGGCAATTCAGCAGAAGTCTGGCTGGTCTTGTGCGGTCTGTAGCGGGTACATAGGTAAAAGCCGAATAAATTCAAATCCCAGGCAATAACTATTAATCGGGTGGGTAATGTAACAATAGTAACGTGGTAGTAACGAGATCAGTAACTATTGGCTAATAACCCTTAGGTATAATCGAACCAAAATAAGCCTTAGTAACCTAAGTAACAATGTAACGTGGAGAGTAAGGAGATAAGTAACTATTGGCTACCCCTTAGGTATAATCGAACCAAAATAAGCCAATTTTATATTGCATATTGCATATGTTTGCATACTTCAGAGTTTTACTGTATATATTGCACATTTTGGCGTTTTTTTTTGGTTTTAGTGCATATTTTACTGATTTTTAGCCGGTTTTCCTAAAAAGTGTTTTGAATTTGAATTTTTTTGTAAATTATGAAACTCTATGAAACTAAGCTTATATTTTTGCATAAAATTGACACTTTTGAGCTATTTTTGGTGAATTGTAATGCATAGTTTAGTGGATATAACGGCATATACTCGTATGACTACATATTTTAGTGCATATTTTGATTGCACGCAAGGACATAGCGCACATTACATAGCTGCGAAAGGACATCGCGCCAAAGACATAGCGGACGAAAGTCATCGCAGGCTTTTTTCATCGCGGGAAAAAGACATTGCAGGGTTTTTACATCGCGGCGAAAACACATAGCATAACTTTATTTTTACATGAATCAAAATGAAACTACACAAACAATAGTGTAGCATGGCGGAATAAATTATAGATTCTTAGTCGAATTTCGAATATGTTTAAGCTTAGACATTCAACCTCAGAGTCAGACCCAAAAAAAAAAAAAAAAGAATGAAAAACTGTAATATACAATGTTGTATGAGAAATAAAACTGTCAATCGTTGTAACATAATTTAAAAAATTCATAGCAACATTTTAAATGTAAATTCATTTCGATTCATGTAAAAATAAAGTTATGCTATGTCTTCTCGCCACGATGTAAAAACCCTGCTATGTCTTTTCCCCGCGACGAAAAAAGCCTGCGATGAATTTCGCCTGCTATGTCTTTGGCGCGATGTCTTTTCGCAGCTATGTAATGTGCGCTATGTCTTTTCGGCCAACGCGCCGATTCATACCACGTGTCAAGTTTTAAGCACATAATGCTTTTTTCTCCGTTCCAATCCTGAACGTTAAATTCAAATTTGAAGATCACACTTTTAGGACACGAACGTTAAACTTGTTTGACATACCTAAATATTAAAATGGGCCGGTTTAACTTCAAGAAAGATGTCAAATATGATTTGGCATTACTCAGTAAGACACAATCCATTTTCTGTGGCCAAGCTGAAGGCCAAAGTGTTGTGGGAGAGTGTCGCCTCGTCGTTGAAAACGTCAAATCTCAAGATGGATGTTTCAGAGCGGCTTGTACGTGAAAGGGTGACTAAGTTACTTGCTGAATTTAGAGCTGACGAAGCATTAAGTGTGAAAGCATAACTAAATTATACTTTATCCCTAATATACCTCAACTACATGCTTAAGAATCACTGGTGACTGTTGCACGCAGGGCCGCAGCTACCCAGTCCGTAGGTGTCCGCTGTAGACAGCACCGGCCCTGATAAAATAAACATTGAATAAAATAATCAATATTTAGGAAAATGTTTAAAAAATATAGTACTGTTGCATTGAAAATTAAGATTTAAGAAACATTTTAAATTGTTTTCTCTGATTCGAAAACCTTTAAACTTTGCACGTGCCTAATTGGAAGGGATTTTAAGTATTATTGAGGCCTAACTAAGGTTCTTACATTGATTCAAGTCGCGAGTCTAAGACCCTATCGAAAATATCTTTCAAAATCTGGATTTCAAACTTCCAAAGAATGTCGCAGAGAAAGCTTACGCAGGAGAAAACGCTGGGTTTTTAAATATTCAGTGCGAGGACACTTGCACGTTTCCGCACAGAATTTTTTCTAAGTTTTGGTTGAATCGTACCTAACGGGGTGCACAGAGAAATATTCTAAGTTCTTCACTGAGGTGGAGTTTGAAAACTTGTAATAATGTTAGCTTACGTTAGCCCGAACTGCTTTGGCAGAATGATAACCTCACATAATTAGAAGTTTTCAAACTGCGGCCTTTTCGAAAAACCTGACCTAACATAGGTGAGACGAATCTACACCAAACACCTCAGTAGAAAACTTAGAAAAAATTTCTCTGGGCCCCTTTATCCAACCGAATTTTTTAATTTAGCTCGGGTTGTATAAGAACTACATTTAATACCTACACTTAATTTTGCTTAATCTATCGAATAAAAAAAAATAGCCCGGCCCAACACCGAAAAAGACAGGGCCGGGCACAGCTAGCTTACGGGTCGGGTCGTCAAACAAAATGCGCCAATACTTTTCGGTTCAAGTCCCTCAAATGCCCGATCCGTTGCAAGCCCTAGGCCCTAAATTCCTGTCTAATATGCATTTTTACCAAGGCATAATGACCAACTACCTCAATAATCAATTACTTTTTGATAATGATTTGTAATTTTTAATTATGGAAAATAGGTAAAGAGTGCAATGAATAATGATTTTTGATTTCGTAACAGAACTTCGATTTCCGTTGTTCTACTGTATTCCTATTGTATGGTTATTGCATTATTCTTAGCTTTGAGTCATGTTGACGATTTTCAAATCTGCGCTTCATTTACGGTTATTAAGTACTACAGACATTTCTGACCCGACACACGACGAGGGATCATATTATGCCATCTGCTAAGTGGTATGAAAGTATTAGGAATTGTTGAATACCAGAAACATCAATATTGCATACCTCTCAAATATATCCTATATCCGGAGGGATATTTGTGAAAATCCTAGCAAGAAAACTGGAACTATGTATGTATCGATAAATAAATTATAATGATATAACTTAAATCCGGCATCAAAACAAAATTGATGCTACATTCCCATCCGGATCGATTTTACTCAAAAAGTTTAACTCCAGCACTACTCGCCTTTCCTATTATACGTGCCTCTTGATGCCAAACAGAAGCAGCAAGTTTACAGGACATTTATTATTCAGAAGCGTACAAGGTGTTTAGGCTGGATTTACATGCTGTATGGCGAAGCGTGTATAAACTACGTAGCTGTGCATCATGTTCTTAATTCTTGTGACTGTGACTCCGGATGGATTGACTACATAAGATAACTATTGAGAACGAGTTTATCAATAAAATATGAAGAGTTGTTCGGTAGTATTTTCCTTTTCATTTCACTTGGTTCCAAAATTAGAGCAAAACTTCTTCGTTATGCTTTTCACCCACTTGGAATATTCTTGTAAACGGAAATGTTGAACTGCGGCAGAGGCATGAGTGGCAGTTGGCAGTATCAGTAACGCCAAGGCTTGGAATAGACTATCGATTTAACGTCAACATATTTTCTCCTTTACACCAAAATCCTTTGTCGCACTTACTCAGTCAGACTACTCTCGTATTTGTACTCTCGTCTTACCTAAAATGCAAACAATTCTGTAATCCGGACGGATTTACGTGTTACGTATTCCAGTGGAGTCATGAGCTTTGCGACTAGGTATTCTATTTTCCCCAATTTTGAATCATATTCAATCAGGATTTTTATTTGAACTCAAAGGAGCCGCTAAACCTGGACCTGGACCTCAAATCCTTATTTACTGGCGTAATCGAATCAGGATCAGGAATGTACTTTTTGAACTGCAAACCATGTCTCATGTTCAACATTCCTTTAGCCCTTACGGTGTCAACACCGGTCGGTCAGTAGTAATTGCAGCACTAACCTGTTAATTTCAAGTAGGCACCGTAAAAAAAACTGGCCAACTCACTGATCATTATGATACGTATTAGGATGTTTGTAAATATTTCTTGATCTCTGAGAAGTAACTGAAGAATTTGAAGTAGTCTTTCAATACAAATCGTACCCGTAGTTTTAGTATCACTTCTGGAGACATTTAAGGGATTGGAATGGATTTACATTGCATTACTCTCAATTGAGCCTTTGAAGTCTGAATATCACTAGAAGAGGATTAGAACTAACGCGCAGAATAAGCCTCAATTCAATGTGGTCTACTTAATACGTTGATCGTGCCCGATTAAACGAAATTGTGACCAGGTACAGTATGTTTCCAATTAGCCCACAAGGATCATACGGAATGATTTACTGTCTGTCCGTCTGTCTGCAACACTTCTCACAGAACACGGTATACAGAATAAATATATATATTTTGAATTACTATTCCTTGAAGCTTCGTCGATCGCGAAGATGCTAATTTAATTAAATGTAGACTAGGTTAGCTATACAATTCATCACATAGGTATATGGTAAACTCGCCCATTTTGAACAGCATGCAGGAACAAATATAAAACTAGGAAGCTCATTTCTTATACAGCGGATCATAATCCGATACGCCTTCATGTCTGACAAACTCTTACAAACAATAGGTCCATTCATTTGCGTTAAATTACATTTTCTGACTATCAAACGATGTTAAATTTGGGATAATGAGAGTATATGAGCCTATCTGGAGCTACGCTTCTGGTTCAGAGCATCCGCAGACGAGTTTTTAATTTCGTCTGAAGCCTCGAATCTATTTTTACTCTCCGTCTCGAGCCTCCATAATCAAGAGGGCTTTAGGTAAATCTGATATGGAGTTCTCTTCAATCAAAACTTTTCTTGGTAAATATATTATGTAGCTAATGTGTGCCTTACAAAATTTCCTAAGGCAGACCTTTCCTACCGTGTTCTGCCTCCTTTGTTTTCCCTGAACAAATAAGACTGACAATGAGATGGAAATGAAGAAAGCGTAGGTAAGGTATATATGTACGTATTGAGCGGCTGACCTTTTCCAATTCCAAGCTCTAGTCTGTCCAGTTTCTTTATTTCTACAGAAGGGAAAGTCAATTTCGAGGAGAGGCAGATAAGTAGAAAGACTCGAGATCAGTCGTGTATAAAGACGACTGGGCGATTGAGTTAAAAGTACCAAAGTTCTGAGAGGAATTTCCAGCTTTTGCTCAAGTCAGGATAAAGGAAACGGAAACGAAATCAAGATTAAAATGATTACGGATGTTTTCTCCACAAAACGCCCACAGCAAGTTGACAAGCCACTTACGTCACCCAAGGCCTCTTGAGAGCACGACCTGTCACATATTTCTTGCAAACTGTCCATCGAGAGAGAAAGATTGTAACTATCACAAGTGGAGTTCTGTAATTTGGGTAATTGGCCACCTAACTGTGAGCAGCAGTGTACTTTACAGAGGCTGAGGCTGAACTACCCAAAACTTCTGGAAAATAAGACAATCAAGTTGAGATCCTTTTAAAACATTTTTATTTTGATCATCTCTTCCCTGGAGGAACTTGCTGTAGCAGGGACACTGTACGAGGGTCATTCCAAACGTTCCTGATTTATTTGATGTTGGTTTTAAATTTCAAACAAGTCACTCGGATTAACGCAGAAACAAAGGATAATTACTTTTCTCAAGATGTTCTTTACATTTGACGATGCGCAATATTACTCTAGAGTCCTTTAGGACCAGTAAATAGATTATTGAATTTGACTGATCTATTAGGTTAAATAGTGGCGGATTCAGTAAATTTACGATCCCTTCAAAGTTACCAACGATGCATAGTTTTTGAATGTTTCCGATTCGTGTTCTAGACTCGATTATCAACAGGAGCGGAACCAGTGCATTTTTTCACTTATTTCCCCCTAATATTGACATTATGAATTTCCTTATATTTCGTCAAAGTTTCGGCTTAATTCGTTCACTTCTACCTGAATAACCGTTTACGGTAAAGGATTATCGAACTTTTGGAATGTCCCTCGTTTTATTACTAAATTGGGCTGCCGCTGCAGCAGTACGGAGAGCAAGCAAGAGGATTAGGATGATATTTAGAAGGAAATTAGAATTTTCATCGAAGATGTTATTAGATTGGGAGGAGAGGCGGGATGAGGGAGGAAGCTGTGGAAGAGGAGATTACTCCGGAGACGAAAACTGGAGTTGACACTCATCCAGCCCATATGGAATAATGCTCCAAATCCAACCAAATACTAATTTTTGCTCAATTCAAAAAAACTCCAATTTCCTTTTCCTCGTTTTTCAATTCGGCCCATTGAATATTTAACTGTAGCTCTTTGAGCTGAACGGCCTACTTGTGCCCACAAGGACCAATGCTCCCTTCAACTCCACGGATTCAAAAAAGAGGATAAAATATAAAAGAATGAAAAAATAAAAGGATCGATCGCGTTCTCTCTCTCCTCAGCTTCCCCTTAAAGAGAGAAAGACGGCTACATTTACGAGCTCTACATTGCCTTGCTCGAGTATGGACACTTTCTCCCATGCTTTCTCACACCAAGCATTACCCGCTGTCTTTAACATTGTGTTTTCATTAACGTGCCTCTCAGCTCCAATTCCATATGTCAGCTTCATTTAAATGCCATGAGAGCGAAAAAGCTAGAGCCATAGTACATTAAGACCCAGTAACAGAGAACATGAAGGGCCAAATTAATGAGTGCCAAAAACAAAGCTACAATACATTAAGGTTCGAAAAATCGTACACACTCAATGATGAGCAATAAATTCAATGCATTGCAAATATTCAAACACGACATCATAGCTTTCAATATACAAAATTTTATAGATAGAATGCATAAATATAAAATCAACGTTATTAAAGATGCTTCATTTTAAATAAATGCAATAAATCAGATATAAGTATTTCATATCATTCACTTCAAAAACTTTGTAAAATACGTATGCAATTGATATTGTTTAAGGCGTGGTTTTGGAGTTGGTGGCAATAATAAAAATAATTAAGAGAACAAATGAAGAATCTGCAAATATCGTTAGAGTTAATAATACTTCCAATACAAATACTGAAGGAAAGATAATAATCCACTTTTTTGTCAATTGAACCTGTTTGTGACTTTCACTCAAGACTGCTACCCAACGCTAAGTCAAGACACTGTGTAGCTTTTGTTTTACCTACTCTGCTGAAATCCTGTTAAGCGTGACAGCTTTTTCGTGCACCAACTCATCCCACTTATCCGGTTTTCACTGGATAGTGCAAATTTTTCAGAAACTCTACCTAACCTAACAATCGCTTTAGTGGGGAATCACCGTGTTAGGTAAATGTATATATATATCTGGCCATCCGAAGCAGGACATAGTGCGTGCTACGTACTGTCTGTCCACGCTGAGCCCTCTGTTCCCGACTACGCTACATTAAAACCCGTATAATGCTCATACCAAACCATTTTTTCCCTCTCCTTTCTCCTTCCTTTCCTTTTCCAGTTTGACAGTGGGTATAAGTTCCTTTCTCCGCCAGTCCAGCCTTTCAGTGTGCAGCAGGACTCGGGCCAGGGACGACGACGAGTGGCAGTGGCAGTGGAGCAGTCGTGTGGTGCGGGAAATGGGTAAACAGTAAACAGTGGAAGGGACTCAAGTGGCATTGGGCCCAATCTCGACCCCAGTTCCCAAATAAATTCATTCTCATCTTCAACCTTCACGTCAAAATTACTTAATCGATCACGCTGGAGCCCAAATTGAGCCTCGTCTCAAACACTAAGCACATTTAGGCGGAACTTCAACTTAACTCAATTTGTGCAAAGGAGAGGCTGAGGGTTCTAGAACAATAAAATCATTAACAAAGAGACACACACACATCAGGTTCCTTCTTTCTTCCTTGGACTTTATCTCTGGAATGGCCCCAGTAAGTTAATTCCTGGATTTTATTTCCACTAACTTTGTTATTCCACGTATTTGGAGCCTCCTAATTGTCCCGCTCGCCTCTTCTGCAGTCCGATTATCCAGAATAAGTCAATTAGATCTAATAGGTGAAGTTGAGCAAGACAGGAGTGGGAGCTGGAGGGCGCGTATTTCTTGCACGTGCCGGGGTATGATGCTAATTTATTTTAACTGGCCCTCACGTTCCTCGAGTGCATTAGAGATACAGGGACTTCTCTTCATTAGAGCAATTATAAGTTGGGAAAACTTTTAGACTCTTCCTGGAAGTTTTATAATAGAATAGGATCAGAAATGATAGGCTTGCCCATGCTTTTTGCAAGAATTTTAATAACAATAAATAATTGAACCTAATGTGATTGGAGATTTGTAGAAAGCTTTTAACACACTTTTAGCCCACTCGGTGAATGCTAAAGGTATTGATGTACATAAGTTTGAAAACTGAGTGACCCAAACGGTTAGGGTTATATTTATTTTCGTCTTTTTTTTTGAGGTCCTAAGATGTGAACAATTTAGAAGCTAGTGTTTCTGAAAGTGCATACGGTTCATGCCTTTCAGAAGAGCTTATTTAATATTCACTTGAAAGCCAATCACATGGAAATCTCACAACCTTTGACCTTATGGGAGCTTCAATTGTGTGTACAAGTTGGGGTAGAAATGTTACGGAAGTCAAGTGCAATTCCGACGAAGGTGATTAGGTTGGATTGAGACAGTTACATTTTAGACAATGCAGAGACGCATGCTCATTTTCTGTGATCCCATCATGCGAGAGCCAAGTGAAGAGACAAAAGAAATAGGAGTCTTCTCTGAAATCATTACTGTGTGTGCATGGCATTTCCCACTCTGCCCAATTCGGAACGTATTGTGTTCTAGATTCGGATATCAGAAGCGGCAGGTACATGAGACTTGCTGGCGACAAGGCAAGGGTCCTTTCCCAACCGCACACTACATGAACAAAACGTATGAGACAAGACTCTGGGGCTTGTGTGTACTCTGAGCAGCAATACCGCTTGTTGACAATGCGAGTAGATTACATGGTTTGAAGTCGGCACAGGATATGAACGCAACGTCGTCCCGCAAGGCACAAGTGTTTGCAAAACATTTGGCCAATGTAAAATGCTCAAACACGAACCTTGTTTATTGTTTTTCCAACTCATCAATCTCTTCGCCCATTAAAGCCACTGACAGGTGAAACGGGGGTTTGTAATGACTGCATTAAGACTGGCATTTTTTCCGGAATCCCTCCGTTTCATTTCCTAATGATACTGGGAGCTAGCATTAGGCATATCTACGCCAGAGTTGGACTAACCCTGAATTGCGGTGAGGAAAAGACGGTGGAGTTCTAACAGGGTTAGGCAATATTTATGCCAGCTGATATAATTATGTAATACACCACGTACTTTCCTAATGTTCACGTATGGAATTGACACGGCTTAAAGGAACATTCTTTTGGTATATGAATAATAAATGCAGTTACTCCAGTGCCGTCTCCCGTCTTCGGTTATTCTATTCACTAAATCTACGGCGCTAGAAGAGCCGAATAACGTGAATGGATCGAATCCAAATATATCGGAGCGTTCCTGTTACAAGCTCCTAAGTTTACTTTTCATTACACGCAGGTACGTACGTTGTTGTGAATTTCCCATACAACTTTTATTTGGAATAAGGGGAATTAGGTGTCAAGGGGTATTGTAGGTTGTAGGCCTCTCTCTCCATATCCCATCCACTGGCTTTACTTCAGGCTCTATGGCCTGTATTTACTGGCTATTGCGATATTTGTACTTACTCATGTTTCTTGTACGTCAAACTAGATCCATCGCGATTAAAGTTTAAAATTACAGATGACGCGCGGTAAACACCCACTGAGAAGGTTGGTTTTCCGTTTAAAAAACGCCAGTTGAAAATTCGAAAAAGGCTTTTCGGAACGACCTTACTTAAAGGCTCCTAGTTTTCTTTGCCATAAATGTGTTGAATATTGGGCATAATGTGTATATAAATTGGACATTGGAGTTGGACAAAACGTTTATTGGAGAAAACGTGTTTTTAGTATTGGTCAAAACATGCTTCATATTGGAAAAGAAATATTAGGCCTTAATACTGAACCTAACTATAAGTAATTCCCACAGAATAATTTTTTCGGGAAACCTAACATGATGAATCAATGAAACTTGCTGTCCAGTTGGGTTTAATCAACTTTCTTCATGGGTCCTTACTGCGTGTCCCTTGTTCCTTGCTTTTACTGCATAGCTTGCAAAAAAAAAGCAATAAAATTCAATAAAGTCCAATAAAGTTCAATGAGAACACACTAATAAAACAAGAAATAAGAAAATATATTTATATATCTTCAATCGTAAAACTCAAAAATATGCTGATGCATATTATATTATCTTAGGTCGACCTAAAATTACAAAAACACAAGGTCACGTTCATATCATACAGATATTTAGTATTTTATATTTTATCGAGGTTATGTACTCAATATTCATTGTCTGTACAAAACTCTCTTGATATCCCACAAATATTCCACTTAATTTCTCAATTCTCATTGCCTATTCTAACTTAAAATAAATTTTTCACTTCATCCTTAATAATGCATTTGACGCTTAACGTAGTACCCGTACCCAACACAAAAACATGTGAACATTTGTTTCTGGAAAAACTTAATTTTATATTGCGCTATATTTTTTCTTGAACCCGTAATTTTATATTCGGTCGGATGTATTTTTTTAAAATTTTGCACTGTTGTTAACATACGAGCACTGACCCACTTAGATTGAGTGTATGATGCTATGGGCTCTTTCTGGAGTGAGTGGTGTAATTTGTGCAGAAGAAGAATTAACCTTGCCAACAGCTGCGCGATGTGGGGACGAGACTAATCTCCAGCGTGACAGCTGGCTGGCCATTGTGCATATAATATTTATAGTTCAAAACTCTTGAGCCGAATTTTGGGTGAGGATTTCACAACAAAACTTTGTGTGGAAAGTAGAATAATACATAGTACGTGCCTGCGTACCTGGGAACAACTTGGGCTCGTCCCCAATAATGCATAACTTCTTTCAAACTTTGACTTCCACTTCCAACTCGACACTCCAACTTTCATAACGCCTTTAGCCTTTATATTTATGCGGGTGAGAAAGAACTGAAGAACTGTTCTCATGGGTATGATACAGACTATACGTAATTCTGCGTGCACAAATGTTGACATTCTGAACTGAATACATTGAATTCTCTAGGCTCCTTTCTGTTGAAGGCAGGAACAGGGCTTACGCGGACCACCTTCATGGAGGAACTTGCTATATACCTTTAACAAGCACCAATTGACAAGAAAATTTCATTCTAGGTAGATTAGATCAAGTTAGGTTCTAGTTAGATTAGATCAAGTTAGGTTCTAGTTAGGTTAGGTTTTTCAAGCATCTTTCTGCAATACGTAATATTAGTTTATTTCGTTATTATGTTAGGTTTAACCTGCGTGTTTAACGTGTGTGTTTATACCTACTTTCTCTTGCGTTACGAAATTTATTGTTTGCCAGCTTTCTCTATGGGTGGTCCCCATTACTGCTCACAAACTTTCTCTGCAGAAGTTAACCAACTTTCTCCATGGCTATTTTCTATGCAACTGTTTACGAAGTTTATCCATGGGTGTTTTCTACTTTCTTTATAGATTGTCAGTATTTATTGTTTACGAACTTTCTCTACGCGTGTTTACCAACTTTCTTTATACCGGTACCTTAAACCTGTTGACGAGTTTACTCTATGGGCGTTTACCATGGATATTTACTAACCTTCTCTACGGGTATTTACCACGGTGTTCACCAACCCTCCCTTCAACATTTCAACATTTACTGTTTGTGAACTTTCTCTACGCGTATTTACCAAACTTTCCATACAGCCGTTTACCAATTAACTGGTAAAGAACTTTCTCTGTGGGTGTTTGACATGAGTATTTACAAACTTTCTCTTTCAGTGTTTACCAGAGGGTTTGCCAACCGATCTCTATAGTTGTTAACTGTGTAGGACCTGTTCCTTGCTCTAAGTGTAAGCCTACATTCATTTCAGCAGTTCATCAATATTCAGGCTTTTATAATTAGCTTTTATATTACTGCGTGTAGATCGTAAATGCAATAAACAATTTGTAATTTACAGTCGAACTAACACTTTTCTTGAGCCGCATTAGTTGGAGTTATTCAGTTCCAATTGTGCTTGTGCTCATCCCTCCTTTCTCATTATGAATCGACTTGGCAGAGGGTTTAGCATGTAATTCCAATAAATAACTGTGGGAATAGGCTTATTTTTCCACACAATGTGAGCCTTGGAGCCTTGGAGAGGACAGGAGGATGAAATGCGGGATTTCCTACAAGCATAAATCAATAAGCTATGAGCTATGGGTGTATTATAGGTTCATTCAGTACATAAGTAGGCTAGAAAGTTTACGGAGCGAGTCTTCCTTTTTTCTTTTCCGAACAAAAAATAATGTAGCCTTATGCAGGAGAATAGATTAATTTAGTTCTTCGCCAGGCACACTGCGGAGTAGCCATCCTAAAACTTGAGCAAACGACCAAATCCAGCCACAAAATTAGTTCTACAAAAATAGTAATTACTCCTTCCCAGCGCTCCGCTCCAAACCACTACCCGCATGACATACACGCACCTAGCTGGTCACTTAGGAGCCTATGACATGGCTAATAAGTAATGTCGCTGTGCTCCGAATACAGCACTTGCGGTGCGTCTCTCCCTATGTGTGCCTGGTTTATGAGCCACTAAGCTAATAGGAACTAATAAATGTAGACAGCAGCCAACAATGGACTTTGTCCTAATAGCTTAGTAGCATCAAATTTAACCTTGCGAAACAACGCGGCTCTGTGCTTCTTGTGTGCTACATCAAGTCGAACTAAGTAAATATGTCACAAATGCATTAAAATACATTCATGGTTAAGTGGCCATGAAACTGGTCAATTGAATTTATATAGGTATGATTCTATTCCATGTATTCGATACACATTTAAACCTAGCCAGGTGTGTCTTTACCCAGCGGTAGGCAGTATTTCAGAGAACAGTCAACACAATTATGGCGATAATACCCAAAAGATATCAAATATCGTTTTGATTTATATTGTTACATGAGGTTTCTCAGTTTGTTTAATGTATAAGACCAGAATATTGCCAATACTTAGAGATCCGATAAATAATCTTTATATTTAGCTATGTTACGCTTTTATATTTAGATCAGAAACAGAATGTACCACCGAAAATAGCATTAAAGGGTTGAGAAACCGCCATTAGGTATGACAAATATGGTTGGATACTCTTTTTTACGCATACCACTGCAGAAATAGATACATCCGAACCGGTTTCAGTATGATTCAATCAATCAATCAATTTGGTTCTATTTTACATGGCTTGCGCCAATCACTTCAATTCGATTTAAATTCAAACAGTTTTGGCATGATTCGATTTTGTTCTTATATAAAAACCGTAACAAATACAAAGCTTGGAGCCACTCGGTATAAAAAATGGGATAGCTACCGCCCTGTCGGGTACAGGCCTTTATGAAGTCTAGGAAACTTGAGCCTTTGAGTAGTCCAAGCCCTAAATTATCATCAAAAGCCACTCCAAACATTTGGAAAATCGACTTGTGGGATCAACTGATATGTCTTTGTGGAAGAGAAAGTTGAGCGGAGAGAGTGAAACTATTTTGACAAGAAGGAAGACATGAGCCAATCTTCTTCTCGCGCTCACTGATTAATGCATTAAATGAAACAGAGCCGAGACCATCACTCTCAGCATGTACCGCCTCTCAACTCCCAGATTGGCTTCTTCCTCACCGCTCGTAAACATAAGCGAGTTCCTGTAATCAGCTGAAAGTTTTTTGGGTGGAACATAAAATCAATGGTGTGGTATTTGGTAGATGGTCACCCGCGACTCAGTTCAAAGCACTCAACCTAAAACAGAAGCCTGTGTGAAATTAACGTCTTCCGTAAATACACGCACACAATGCAGAGTTGTTATTAAGCCCTTTAATTAAATTTAACAAGTCATTTGGCTTAACTCGCTACGCTATGTTTCACTTGAGGCTTAGGGGTGTTTACCAAACTTCAAAATTGGACATGTGTCTCAGAATATTACCATTTTAATGTCAACTCTTTCATTGTATCTGTCAGGCTATGAAGTTTGGAGAACAACCCATGCCTCAAGGTGAAACATTTCGTCTCTCATATGAAATCAACTGACAGACATACACTTTATTGCACTTAAAAATGTTTCTAATTGATATCCAGTTAACTACCGGGCTTGTTAATAATCATTGTACATTATGTGCATGTATATTTGATATTTGCTAAGTTGATACACGCTCCTGTCCTATGTTTGCTGCTTTCCCCTGATTCATGGGAGGCTAGTAAAAGTAAAAGCATGCAATAATGAGAGCTGAACATTACAAAGGTTATAACCACTGATTGGCCAGGCAGTGGCCTGAGAAAAGCCCTATTAACTCGACGCCCTGTCCAATCTCCGTCTAAGCTGGTCGTAATAAAAGGAAGCTCATCGCTAATGCCCATCTTCTCTCTTCAACGCCACGTCCTTTCCTCAAACGTATTTTGCTCCCGTGAAATATGTAGAAAGCGATCCGTGCTCCGGTGAGCCGTATGCCTTTGGATATGGCTTGACTTGACTTGGCTTTCTTTTTTTACCTTTTCCCCATAGGACCCATATTATTTACGGTCCTTTAACCTCGTCTACCTTTCTCCCGACACAGTGGAGAGGAAAAAATTCTAAACGATTTAGATTTCCCTGACTTTGGTTTGAAATTGAGTCCCAGGGGCCATATGGGCGCACTATATTTGTATTTGAACAAGAAAAACTCGGCTTCCGCTCCTAATCCCTTTCTATTACTCTGCTCTGGATGTTTTGTTTACTTGGAATACAATTTCCAAGACTTCTGCCAGACAGGAGCATTAGAGTCATAGCTCTGGCTAAATTATTTATGTTCCGCCTCGGCAAAGGATAGGGCACGG
This sequence comes from Ceratophysella sigillata, assembly GCA_034693865.1. Classification (NCBI taxonomy): domain Eukaryota; kingdom Metazoa; phylum Arthropoda; class Collembola; order Poduromorpha; family Hypogastruridae; genus Ceratophysella; species Ceratophysella sigillata. The sequence goes on from JAQFXY010000279.1 coordinate 37,612, forward strand.
GACGTAATTTGGGGTTCCGAACCGGCTATTTCCGAGTGACATGACAGGAAGGATGCCAAAAGCTCACCGTCAATTCCTCCGCTGGTGTTGTTCACATTTTCAGAGGCTATTCAGGTTTTAATGGGTCCCTGAGTACCTATATCAGGCTAAATGTTCCACTCTGTTCATCGATGAATGTGACTGGCTTCAAGTTTGGTATACCACCGTAGGTTTCCATGCGAAACATAGGCTTGACGACAGAAGCAGGAATGAAATGTTGAACTTAATCATGCTTCCAACCTATAGTAAGTAAAGAAACTGGCCTAATAATTCTGCATTGTATGAATTTATGTAGAAACTTTGGTCGATTGATTTCGCACTGATTTGTGGGTTTAGCTAGTGTAAATACATTTGTTAGCTAAAATTTTCGGAAGCCACAAATGGTGTTAATAAATCGTTTTATACACAGACAAATATTGCCTCGTACCATTCCAGAATACAACGAGCTTAATCATTCCGTATTCCGTGTACCTACGATTGGGCTATTCTGAACACGCTCTCAATTTCAATTTCAAATAAGATTTATTCAAGAGTCTTTTCCGCTTCAACTTACAAATACACTACAAGTAATGGATC
>JAQFXY010000280.1:0-38143 GCA_034693865.1 Ceratophysella sigillata
AGCTGAACCTGACACAAAAAACCCCGAGACTCTACGATTAGTAATCACCGAGGAGTAGCAATTTTCCCAAATCAGTTGCTTATGGCAGTTTACCATTACAAAATATGTGAACAAGACCCTTAAGCCAAGGAAACTAAACCCGAGAAACCAAAACCGAAAAAACCCTGAGAAACAGCCAAAACCGAGTCAAACTTGCATGACAAAAAATTCTATGGTTGGATAGTAATATTTGTCAAGAAGCTTAATGGCTAGGAAGCGCCATAGCGAGAATATACCTTGAAACTGCGCATGACATGTTTATCTCGAAAATCGCCAATTGGTTGTTGGATTGAATGCAAGGCAGTTTCGGCATCCTAGGACCATGTATCATATCATGTCAATGCAGCGATTGACCAGCTCGGATTGATTTTCTGATCCAAGCTTAACGTCTGCATAAAGTTATTTCACTCGTGAGCTGATAGCGAAAGCGTTTAGAACATCACAAACTCCCCGTCTTAATACTATACATCCTGAACGAATCTTAGCATCGTGTCAAGGTAGGACCCAAATGCCACATGAACTTGTACCTACTTTGATCTTGCATTCTGAAACCAGGACCGGATGACAGAAACCCAGCTCGTGGAGGATGATGGTACTCCACCCACAGCAACGCATTCCGAAACCGCAAAGGCTCAGAAACATAAAGGTTAAGGGAAATTCTATGCAAATAAGTGCAGAAACGAGTCCCTACAGACAACCACTACTTTCTAACACTGATTTCACTCCTGAACCTTGTAAGGGACCCGTATTTCGTTTCTTGAATTGGATTAGGTTAATTTATATAAATTGATATCACGGCGTTCTACAGATACTGTGTTACTTACTCGCAGGAGGTCGGATAATTAGGGTTTCGAGGCAACATGCCGATTTCCAAGTATTCCACTGGACGACCATAGCTGAGGCTAAGCCGATTCCTAGTATAATGAGTGCAGTAATCGAGATTCGGTTGTCAGATTCAGGTTCAGAACCCAACACTCCAGGATGATTCGCTGTAGAATCCACGCTTATTTCCATCTCGCATCTACTTTGAACTCTTCCTTGAGGAATAGTTGAGTACTTTACGCTGCATCTGCACAACAACAACAATGCAAGCATATCGGTAATCTGTCACTGTAAAGAAAATGCGAAAATGTGAAAGCACTACTTTAGTTGCAATAGCGAGGCGAGGGTTTCATTTCAGGACGGCAAAAGTTCACAAATTAATTTATACTGTCACTGTATACGGACAATTATTTTGGAGATGTAACATTGTAGTCCGACTAATTCGGTCTTCTTCAATCGATTCCTTAGAAATTCAGCTGCTTTATACAGTTGCAGTAACGGAAACAAAAAAATACCTGTATAAGGTAAAAAACTCAGTATCATGTGACCGTATTTAAACAAATTATAATAAATAATTTTTTGATTTACGATTTAAAGAAATTCAGGTGAAAAAGATATTTACCTAATCCCATTGCTTACGCCACTATTGTTTCAGTTGTTTTTGAGAGCGGTTATAGTTCCTTTGAGTTTGAGCTGACTTCTTGAGAAGATAAACTCGCCGTTTCGTCCCGTAAAAACTTTCCCTCTCTTCTTCTATCGCCAAGGTTAAGTAGTGCATCAGATTGAGAAAACTGTTGATACAAGGAACAATAACTAGGAATGGATATAAATCGAACTTCGACCTTACATCTTAAGTGGTCTCATAAAACTAGATTACATACTCTGGACTGTGCCAGCCTTAATTGAATGATTTAGCTCTATCAGCTTCTGTCGACCTATTTATTTGGTACAAAGAGAAGCTAGAGTGCAAGTGGACAGGGTCTTACACAAGAAACGAAAGGTCAAGAGGAAGAAAGCCCTTTCCGAGGTGAACGTAGAAATCAAGGGCTTATCGGGATTTGTCCAGCACTCCACCTGAAATTGACAGACGGAGAAGGAAAATAAATACAGAGTTGTTCACAGTGAGTGAATGAAGCACTTAGCTTACGGTGTACAAGGCCAAGCCGAGTTTCCCGAATTTACTGGCGCATAGCTTCTAGTCTAGTAAACTCGCTTTAAGCTGTAGTGCATCGCCAGCATTTCTGCAGATATCCAATTCGTATATTATAAATGCATATCGGCCTGGATTGCGTGTGGTAAGCTCTGAAGAAACACTTTTGGGGATATAGAGAAATCCCACAGTCCCACAGGAAGTTGATCAGGCTTAAAATCAATACGAAGTACAGTGAACTTCTGCTGCACTGCCTAATAATATTCACCTTCAAAATAACATTGAGCCGAAAGCGATGAGATGGGTCCAGATATTTATTGTTTCACACGCACGGAATACCCCTTTGTTGTTGTGCAAAATTATAAATACCAAATCTACCTTGGAAAAATAAACATGTAGGATTCGAGGGTTAAAGGATAAAACCCAGGATAAAACCAAAGAACTGGTAATGCATCTCATTATTCCGCTTTGAGCTTTCGCCGCTACTCTAATCTATGTAGCAGCATGAAACTAATTTTGTATCATTCACGTAAAACATCTCTAAGACCGCGCAATGTAAGTTAAATAATGACTAGGCGGAAACTGTACACTTGAGACATTTAGGTGAGTAATCGTATATTGGTAAGGTTCATGGAACATTTGTGTACACATGAGGGGACTAGCTGGCCCACCAATAAGTGCCAAGAACTGATTTGCCTAGCTGAATTGGCTACAGCTTGCACTACTGACATACATACAAAGTAATCCGTAAATACTGAATTTAAATCAACTGATCACAAACAGAATAAAAAGTTTTAACAGTAAAAAAGATGCATGTATACGCACATGAACACACCACAAAAAAAAGATCCTGTTATAGGTGAAGATAGTAACTTGTGAATACAGTGTAGACGTTTCAGGTTATCAGATTCTGCTTGACTCAAGTAATTGTAAAATTAGCATTTGCTACGTTGTCAAGGCAACTATCGGTTTATCTGTTTTTATGAAGTTTTTCCTGATGTAAATCGTGAAATCAATTTTGCCAGAAGAAGTGAGCAGAACCAATCAGGAAAGACAAGGTAATCACGGAGAAAAGCATGGTTTAGGTTGGTTTTATCCATCAGAGAATGATTGAGCTCGTCATAGACTCAGCTACAGGAGAAGATATTCCGCACTAAGGATTGCATTAGGTTTAGTCTTTTGAAAGTAAATGACGGTTATAGGTCATCATAGAGGCAATTTCCGCCGTTACTCCTGCCCATTACTTTGTTTTCAGGTTTAGTTAACGCGTGTTCTCAATGGGATGAACCGGCAGGAAGCAAATAGACAATCTTTCTTCGCCCCAACCCGTGTGGGCGGAGAGTTCTTCCAGGCCAATTCAACCTCAAGTCAATGTCAACTCAGCTTAGGCTTCGTACAATATTACTAAAGCACTCGTATGACTTGGCATGGCATTGGTCATGTTGCTTTATTAGATTCAGTGTCACTCGAGTAAAATACAAAATGCTATATACGTACTTATACGCACACCACGGGTGCGGAGTCGACCGGCTTGACTTTTTCTTCAATAATAATTGTATTTCCACTGGGACGCTTATTTCTGTAAATACTGTACTCAATTTTTTTAAGCTGTCCTAAAAACAGTAAAATCTGTAAGTAATAAATGCGACGGAATTTTATGAATTTAGCGGAAGTTCCGAAGTTGTTCTGTATCGATTATGTTTTGAGCCTGATTTACTGTTCGGTGAGATACTTTGGAATAATTAAAAAGTCCAATAAACTACGGATTTCTGTTTGAAGTGTTACACACTTGTGTATCAAAAACTGTGGTTTAACTTTATAAAGTAGATAGATTTGAAGAACCAGTACCCCGAAACGATGTAAATATATACCCACACATTTCTCTCATATGCATTAGAGTGAGCAATTTTAAATGCAAACAAACCGTACAGTTGGCTATTTTTCGGTGAAATATTATTGGCATTAGTTGTTCTTTTTAAGCTTTTTTAAAGGAAAGATTTGAGCTAATTTCTGAATTCCTTGCGCCAAGTTGTCCGTTCCCCAAAAGCTCTTACAAGTGAATCAAAGTGAGAGGGAGTAAAAGGAGGGCAGAATGTTGTTCCAAAGTAGTTTCAACTCTAATAACTCGTATGAAGTTTGACTTGGGCACAAAATACTTTCTCCGTCTCGCTCCCTCTGATTCATTAACCATGGAATCTTGAGTTTGATCGAATGAGTAAATTCCTCTTTCCTTTATACTTTGAGCAGAAACCTTTCTCGGCTAATACTCAGTCCGCCATGCGATTGAACAAATTGAAATTCTGTGGTTTCCTCTTTTCTCAGTTGAACTCATTGACAGAAATGTCTGTCCGTCCATGTGTGATTTGTCATCTTGAAAGGAAATCTTTGGTGGCTTATATAAAAACATGGCTTTGTCCATTTGGATCTACTTGAAGTTTGATTCCAAATTGCAACTGGTTCATAAGCATCTTTTGTGAGCAAATTAGCAAAAGTTTATTAACCTTTGAAAACACAATGTTCTGAAATTACAATTAGACCAGAGATATTACTAGCAGCCTATTAACAAACCATTAAAAAAAAAGTACATGTAAAAAGCTCTCGAAGAATTTCACCAGAAGTTAGGTTTTGCAGAAAGTATATTAATGAGACAAGATATTCTAGGGAACTTTGGCAATGGACGCTTTTCCACGGCGAGAGTTTCTTACGAACCTTTCCAAGTCGGATTTCGGCTCTGATGACAGTGGTGACTACAAGAATTTTTTTTAACCACGCTGAACTCTAGAAAAAATTGAATATTTATCTACATATGTCTACCTATCTCGTTCTATGTATGTTCTGTTCGTATCTTAACTTATTAGTCATAATGAATGATTGGCTCTCAATGCTGTGATCTAAGGAAAAGACCAAGTGACCTCTGGGACGGAAACGTGCGCCAATGGAACCTTCATACTTAGCCTGCAATGATTTATTTCCCAGATATGAAAAAAGTAAGCCAAGTGCAACGAGTAGTTCATTTTCTCAATGTAATTTCACGCTCGAGGACTTTCACCTAAGGAGAAAATCATTTTCTCCTAAAATAGAAACTGCCTAAAAGGCTTATTATTTTTGGGAAAGTCAGGGAGGTATTCCAATGAGGAAATTCAATCTTTTTCAACTCAATTCAATTTGATAGACACTTCAGCCACTCTCAAGCCGGTTTACAGTTGCTATCAATGAAATATTACACAACAGTTTTACTAGTAGTAGCCTTGGATATTGAGCAAGGTCTAACTGTACATGCTTTTCATAGTCATAAGCCCTAATGAGAGTTTATTACGCTGTGTATGGTATTAGCTTGAACCGAAGCTCTAAATTCGTAGCGTAACGAGAGCGAGTGCTTGAAAATTGGAAACCAAATCCTCGGAGCCGTTTCCACAAAGTTCAGGAGCTCATAAATAGTATTAACCTGATTTATCTATAAAAATCTTTAAAAATTTGGATGTCCATAATGAGGACATCCATCCAAGGAGGACATATTTAGAATGGAGCAACTGCTGAGAAATAGAGAATTGGACATTAAGGAAATTAAGTCTGTTTAATTTCTCGAATCATTATTTTAAAAAAAATGCAGATGCGCCATGTGACTCATATAATTTACTGAGCTGTTTTATTGGCATATGTTCAATTATGTTCCTAATACAAATGCCACATGCCACTACCACCCGATGGTGTGGTGGGACTAGGCAGAATTTCAAAGTATTGCTAAGTAAAGGTACCAGTAATATTTTGCATGTGTAGTGTCCGCTGGGCTCTGCAGGGAACAGTGGTAAGCAATGAATTTTGTGAAATCAGATTTTAAAAGGCGAAAATTGAACCTCGCTGGGGTTCCTTATTTCGGAATGAGAGAGATTTACTGAAGCCGAGAGTAAAATCGAAGCCTGAGGGAAGCAAAGAGCGAAATCATGTTTTCTACCTTTCGTGATTCGATTTGGATTGGGAATAAAAGAGTGACCGGACGCCGGCTCTACACGTCTCGCTAATCTTACCCCGAGGAAGTTAAACTGGCCTATGGTAAAGGAGCGTGTTCCGAAACCTGATCTGTTCCCAGTCAGTGCATGGCCCATTGCCTTCGTGTCATCCTAGCCTCTGGTGGACCTTCCCAGCATGTTACGTCAGAATAATAACAATATTACTGACCACGCCACTTTGTGGAAATAATTAGAATTTCCAGACCGAGATAAATATCTTCTGGCAATAATACGTTGATCCTGGTTGGAAGTTTAGGACTTGGGAATTACCATGAGTCGGAGTTTTCTATGCTTTGTAGTCTTTCTGCAAACTACAAGTAGGGAGCATAAAATGAAGAAACCGGTTTGATTTTCTAGCCTTGCCTACAAAACACTCTTTTGAGCACAATAATTTTTATATTTACGACTTCAAGGCTAGTACATAGAAAAAAATACGAGTAATTGTTTATGAATTGAATTATCATATCTCCACTCGCTACTCCTCCATTCATTTTCATACGCGTACTCGTATCACCTGCATTAACATTAGGCATCTAGACGAATTCTCACAAAACTATATATTTATTAGTTCTAGCTAAAGGTGTGTATTGGATGATTCCATGTCTGTGTATTTGGCTAATAGATTATTGTAAACCTTTGTAAAATGGGGCCAATAGGAGATGCTACAAATATACTGCAAATCAGCGGGATATAAGCCTGCTATAGCGAGGTTACTTGGGCAAGGTCTGAATTTTAGCATTTTCAATACAGCCACACATTACTTACTTTTGTATTTGATTCTATTAAATTCCTTAGAAGGCTTTGCTGTGGTTCAATTCAAGTATTTCACATTTTCCATGAGGCACATGATTTAATATGCAGTACACAATACGGTTTTGCACGGCTAAACAATAGTATTCCACTTCCTCCATAATCCAAACCTACACAACTACTTAATTCTCTGACACCACATATTTTACTTCTTAATAAGGTTCTTGGGATTAGCTGGATTCTCGCACTTCTGTCCACAGAATTTAGAAGACGTGTCAAGATCATCGTTTGATATCGTACAAACTGTTAACAGATAACAAGAATTCATGTGTTATGAACTCAGCCCTTCATTAGCTCATTCAGTCGTAGCTCGGTAATGCATGGATTTATGTGTTTTACCAAAGTAAAACTATTCACACTGCAAAAAAAACAAGCGTGTGCCTAAATAAGGTAAAGGTAACGCATATATATATATATATACCTACCTACATTGATCAATGTAGGCCTAGTATATACAAAGGTGTTTTGTTGAAGTACGGGAAATCGTAGAGGAAATTTTCGGCCGAGTTGATTAAAATCTTACATAAAAAATGTGAGTATAAAAGCTTGCTACGATATGTTTTCCGTCTAAATCGTAAAAACTCAATAATTACACCAGATCTACTTTGTACAACGCGATATACAAAGCAAACCGTGAGTTTGCTTTGACCGTCAGTGCCCATTATGCTTGTAGCTTATATAGTGTCCTAATCACAACATTGAAAACCCCTATACACGTTATTAGTTACAGATGAGTAAATAAATTCCAATTTAAATGCGGAACCAGACTTTGAGTCAATATATTGCATAAGACAGAAAAGTAAAATGATCAAAACCCAGGAAAAGTAAAATGATCAAAACCCAGGAAAAGCAAAAAGGAACCTTGTGTCAATACAAAATCAGGGTATTATGTGAAGTCATGTACTGACGAGCGAATGGCACGGAAGGCAGGCGTGCATCGTCAAGGCAAATGACGTCGTTTCCATGACTTTGAATTCAGATTTCTGATTCATCTTCTTCTCTTACTGTATTATACTCTTATACCCAGAATCTGAATTTTTCCACATACATGTCATCAAAGTTCTGGACGAATACGGACTTTGACGCTTCTCTTACACAATTCGTACCATGTACAAGTACATAATGCATAAATTATAATTTGTGAAAATAGCGTTGAGCCTGAGCCTAATTAAGAATCCAACTTTACGCTAGCCAAATTATTTTCTGATGCAAAATGTTTATGTTTCCCCAAGATGATTTCACTTGTTCCGCTCGTCCGCACAATGATTTTCAAAGGTTTAGCCCGCAATTTCACGCCACAACAACACCAAGCAAGAAACTGGATTTTGCATACTTTGAGACCTGGAAGTAATTTTCTTGCTCGTCAATCTCTGCTTGAACCCCGTCAGTCACTCTAGCTACAAGTGTGATCCAGTCTGGAGTGATTAGTTATGATAGTAATGTGTGGGATTAGTGGGCTAATGTGCGGCCAGATCAGCCCCAATGCTCAGTGGCGGCAGGCGCAATCTCACTCCATCCATATTCCACACAGACAACAGAGCAGAGCAGAGCTAGAGCCGAGCCAAAGGGGTAAGGAAGCTCACTCCTTCTCTTAGAAGCAGCAGAGGCATGGAAAGTGGGAAAACTGGATTCGCAATTCCAATCTCAAGTCTCAACTCAGGCCAACCGTTTGTCCACAGTCAGTCGAGGGAAGAAAAGGCCGGAATCAACAGTAGATGAATAATAGGGTGAACCAGAATCCCAAGTGCTAGTGATCTGCATCTTATTGTCACATTGTTCCATTCCAGCCCATAACTGTGATTTATTCGTGCTAATAAGCTTGGTCGGTTAACCTTGAGCTCGTTCCTACAAAAATTCAGAAACATATTATACAAAATCTTCAAAATAAGCTAAACTGGACAGTATCCCTTACATAACTCACATAGTGCGTTGAGAGATTTATGCACAAAAGTTCGAAGCGGGGGTTGGAAAGTTGTGAAGTGTGGAAGGGTTGAAGCTGGTAGGATAATTCCAGGCTCAGAATGAGTGAGGACGAGTTTTCAGGCACGACGGAGGCGGCTATGCCAGGTTCGGGGAACTTGACAGGCTTGGACGGAAACTTTGACGTGAATGCGTACATTCTAAAGTACTTGGGAGGCAAGACGCTGCCCTATGACACGCTCATTCCCATCACCGTCATTTACATTCTCATCTTCATCACGGGCGTTTTTGGCAACGTAACTACAATGATTGTTATTCTCACAAATCAGTACATGCAGACGGCTACAAATTACTATCTCTTCAACTTGGCTGTGGCGGATATGACAACGCTCGTTGTAGGTCAGTACTCGCCTCTTTGCATTCCTCAAAATCATGTAATGGCAATTTTGAAGGCCAAGACTTTATGGGAAAACATTTTTCCACCCGCAAAAAATTGATTTCTCAGGCAAATCTTTCTATTTGTATAGGCTAGGTTAGGAATCTGCCGGAAATGTCTGATTATTTGCCTGAAAACTCTAATATTTTGAGGGGCGATTAGTTACAAGCCATACTTTATCTGGAATTACAATTCAGGATAATGCTCCCATCGCATAGCATACAAATAAATCTTGTCTATTCCGGCTCATCATAAATAAATAAATCAGGTTTACTATACCTATACACACCTTTATTTGCTGGATTTACAAGGATATGATTATGATTTACAGCTATGGCAACTGCAGTATTGCAGAATTACTTTCGGACTTTCTCATTTAATTGATAAGTGAAATTGGTTGTTGGGTTAAAAATCTAGTATTTTAACTGGAACCAGAACACCAGCCAGGAGTTCCTAAAATATATGGCATAGAGGCTACAGGGAGCACGTCATAAGCAAACGTATATAAGAGCGGAAACAATAAGCGCGAAGCTGGAGATTGTGATTGAAGACATATGTTTCTTTCTATATTAATGGGTTTACCAATGTTTTGATGACTAAAATAATCTTAAATAGCGTCAATAGCTTGAGGCTGTTTTAATGTGAAATTGTGAATATATACAGGGTAGTTACGTCCATATTCTGCACCAAAGCGTTCAAGCCTCCACTACAAAAATATTAATTTATTAGTCCATTGACAATAGGTGGTAATGGGGAAATGATGTGAGTGTGTAGTTACATTTGTTAAGAAATGGGAAGATATTAATCCCTCTGTTTATCACGGTGTGGACAGGAAAGGATTACTCCCTTCCCACTCGATAATCTTGCATTAGTTCTGACAAAAAGTTTGTTTTGGGGCAGCTCAGCTGAAAGTTTTGCTTTGGCGGAGGTGGCGGGAGGGAGTGATAGTTCTCCAGGCCGCTCTGTTGTTTTTACGTGGAGAAAGTTTCTCCGTTCCGTCAACATGAGCTTGATTGGTTTGGTTAGTGAAGGCAGAAGAGGGGAAGAATGGGAAAAGATCACGACTTACACTTTTCATGCTATCAAGAAGAGTCTCACGGGAACTTGGTTCTCGGGCTCTCTGTCCGTCTCCCAAAACATAACCTTGCAACCATGCAGTCAGGGTTGCAAAATATATTTTTTAAAAGATCCAAGGTCCTGATTTCTTTTAACCTTGTTAAAAATAAATTGAATCTTTTGGATCCCTTTGATTTCTTAAAAAAAACATGGTATTTTTCCAAAAATTTCAAGACACAATTTACTTAGCAGTACATACCCAAAAGCACATGCTTTTTTCGGGAAACCAGTTTTGTGACAAAATTGAATAATTTAGAATCAGTATGAGTAAAGAATTAGTTGGATATCCTATATAGAAATTTACATTGCAATAAATGTGCTTACAATGTACATTGCAGTAAATAAGGCATCAGGTATTGTTTTTCTCTGTTCAAATTAGCGTAGTTTAAATGAAATAAAATTATTCAAAAATATATACTAGAGTTGCACAACCAAGTTAGGTATCTATTTATAATGCAATTAATTACAGAACCAGTATACTTAATTCCCGATAATAGCAAAATCTGGCATGGTCCATTGGATTATACTTTACTGGATTATAAAATAGAGTGCATCTTTTCTCTAAGGCTAAATTAAATTTTGGTTATACTTTTAAAATAGGTCAAATGTTGTGTTAAGGGATAATCCCATTGCTTATGTGAGTGAAAGGCTTCATCCGTTAGGAATATGACGCCAGGTTCCGCAGAAGAGTGTCTATTGTATTCCAGAAGGAAATTGTTGGTTTGAGTTTTTCTTTTTTTCTAAATTATTTTAAGAGAGAAAGAAAGAAGTTCTTTTGTTCCGTCCGTTCCTCTTGATCAGAAACAAGAGTGGAAAATAGTTTGTGCTTTTCTGCTTTCATCAAAGTATTACAAATGGAGAAGAATGAAACTAGGAACTGTGAGCGAAGCAGTCTACGTTCTAGCTTCTAGCAATAGGAAGGTGTTGAGACTATATCCACAATTGTGTCAGAAGAAGTGCGGCGTACTGAACCCCGAAAGCTATGTTGTATACCTAATAGGTACTTCGTTGAACAAATTAATGCCAGAATTATTTTATACTTACACAACGCAAACGTAGCATTTATGCTTTATGCTATAGCGGCCACATCCGTACCGGCTTGTTAATAATCGTCTAGTCCAATACGTGCATAACATTTTGAACTCATCAGTTACCCAAAAGATGTTGTTTATTATTTATTAATAGTGTTTATTCTGCTTATTACAAGTACGGATTTCTGGAGCTTTCTAATGACGCACATTTGAGTAATACATCATATTGATGAGCACAGCATAAAGCATAATTCCACGAGTCTCTTTTAGTAAATTAATGCCACTTATTCTCTTTTACTAAATTAATATCTGTTCAATAGAATATGTTATGCTAAAATTGCCACGCAATCGAATTCACCGTGATGGTTGACAGTTCTAGGGCTTACAACATTAGTGTAGCCATAAAAGTAAGTGTTTTTAATTTATTTTGCAATTTCACAAGCTACTTCGTACATGTACGTTCAGAACAGGCTCATGTAGGAAAAGCTGTAACATACGATATATTAAAACCCTGCCGCAACACGCACGTTTGTAAATATATGTAACAAAATCTTAAGGTCGCAAAATTTGAGACTATATAGGTTTGAGTTCGTTAAGTCTGCAATTAGTGGTTCTGTAGCCGTTAATATTAGACGTACTATGTATTCACTCGCCCTCTACACCACGGATAGACCTGGATAGCATAATAAAATATTTTTTCACTTTGCTCAACCTAAACGCCCCACTCTCGTAACCAAGTCAAGATGGTTGATAATAAGCCTAACCTAATTAATTGGAACATGGAACCAGTTTTCTGTAGTGAGTGGAACGGAGTGTTGGAGTTGGTCTTGGTCCAGGATTGCCTATCTGCAGTTATGTTATCATTTCCAGTTGCCTACATGACAGGACTGGGAAAATAGTGATTTATTACACTTCCCTGTCTTAGCTCAGCTTCTTTTTTCTTTCAAGGCTCAAGGGCAACTCATCATTCTATTTATTGTAATGAGTTACATGAGATTAAACAGCTGGAATAACACTCACTTTTCTGCCAAGTCTGTTCAGACTTTGAAATACATAAATATTTGTATCAAGAAATGATCCGGGTGTCTGGAGCGTGTATGTAATGTACGTACAAAGTACATAGAGTAACGTTAGCAGGATGTTGGGTGACTGAGCCCCATAGTCAGCAGAACCCCAGAATCTAGTACATATCTATATGTGTACTTTGGCAATTTAAGCATCAAACAAGCATTAATCTTCCAAATAATCTTCAATACGCGGATAATTTGCTACTTCGCTCCATCTAATGTGCGTTATGTGTCCTGTCCCTGTGCGGAGCTTAGAAGGGAGAAAGTTGGAGCCGGGAGGAGAGGAAATTGAATTACGTGGTCAAATGACTCCTGCACTCAACAACGCTTAATTTCCTCCAGCGTCTCTTTTCATGTGGAGAAAATTTAATCATTTGTCTTGGGCTCTATCTTCAGATCATTAATCAAAACAGAGTACACACATGACCAGGCACCGTCACATAATATATTTATATACATATATACCGTCTCCGTCTCCTTGCCCTTCTCTCCCAATGACGACATTTGGCAAAAGATAAACTTTTTCCCCTTTCCTTCAACTCATCAAGTTCACTGGTCATATCCATTTGTGGAGTTCACTCAGCCATGTCCAAACATCATAATTAGACTGCCCAATTGTGTGCTCTGCGTAAACATTTAGAAATAAAGATAAACTATGTTTAGAAAATTGTTCTTCTTGCTCAAATAGAAGATTCCCCTGGTCACAGCGGGCTGAGCTATCGTGGAACTTGCCATATTTTGAATCAAAACTTTCAATTTGAAGTTTCTGAGAAGGAGCAAGTATGTTGGGTACGCAAGGGTTGTCCGTAATGTACAGTTCTAGCCCACTCGGTGTGAGCAGCTCCATAATTTAATCAGGTTACACAAATAGAGAGATACTTATCTCTCCTGCCTGACCTCTTGACAATGTTCTATTAGAGTTGAGGCTAAAGGCCGTTATTGATACTGACTGTATGGACTTCACATGGTAGAGAAATCACTTTAAATCTAATAAGTCTGGGTTTGTGGACACAAGGGCTAGGAGCAGAGTAGCAGAGACGATACTAAATTCCCAATTTTATCTTCAATCTCGCATGGCTAGAATCCACTTGTTTTCGGTGTACCTATAGTGGGCCTAATATTACACCGAAAGTTATTAAATATGTGTACATGCTGCCGTCAGTATACAGGTCTAGTTTATAGTGGACTCATTTGTAGTTCAGCTATTTACATGTATATGTACAGTACCGATTGCATCCATAGATGATTATAGACGGTAACACGTTCCAGTGTATTACTGAAATGTTTCCCATACACGCAGTACATTACATATGTATGAGTTCTATGTTTGCTAATCGGAGGCATTCTAATTTCACCCAAAGCTTAGAACTTGCAATGAACCCAACCAAGAGTTGTAAGTGTAACTGGACGTGTAGCTACAAAGGTTGGGGTGGAGTGTTTCTAGTTTCTACCAATAATGGCTTGAATGTACGTACTGCTACAGAATTATAGAAAATAGTTTGGTTAAAACGATCCTTCCTGGCTATAATTAAAAGCTCCATGTGAATACCACCATTTCCATTACCTACGTATTTCGTCTGTAGCTCACTTTCTCCGACCTACTTCTGAGTTCTGGCGTTCCTGGAAATGTATTTGAATTTGAATACTAGAAAATATCAAAGAACACATTTTCTATATTTTGAAATCCCTTGTTTACTGCTTCTTAACTTGATCAATTCAGCCAAGAATTTTACCAACATGTGCCAATTGAGTTCAACGCTGAAACTAATCATGATTTTACGGTTACGTTTTGTGAATTGTAACGTATCCATTGAATATATGATGAATTTTCCCAAAATTCTTAGTAGGATGAGTTAGATATTTTACAGCAGACAAGTGTTTTCTATCTCCATACGGATATTGTGCGTGGGATCTGTTGAGAGTTTTGACAGTGTGACTTGTTTACGTTTCTAGAATTCAATAAGATCTATAGCTGTAGAGCTATACAGTATTGCTATTGTCCACACTGAAGCCAGGAAGCTAAGGTTAAGGTCTATAGGCCTTGCCACAGAATCTTATATTATAAACTATCCTCATGAATCTCGTGTAGCATTACTTGTAGGCAGATAAGCACACAATGCCTTAATTATTAGCTGCTAGCTACAATCGTCTACCCGAGCTCCTAATCTCACGATGAGGTGATAAAGTTGTAATTAGGAAAATTAAGATTCATGTTTACTCCTCTATTCGCGCAGTGTATAACACGAAAGAGAATCAGACCCTCTCGTGTACTACTCAAAGACATAGCTCAACATCAGCAGTGTACAATAGTAAGTATTTGAAGTTGGACCTTTGTGTCTTTGAATTAGGCACAATTAAGCTCCTCCAACCACTCTGAGCCTTGTTGAAGGACTTTCACTCCACCTAAATAGACATGACCAAGTCGTCGTCGTTCAGCCTTGTTCATCCCAAGTCAGGCTCTCTATTCCTGAAGACGGCGAAATAATTCACTACGAGAAAGTTCCCTGCAAAAAAATACGCTCGCAAAAAATTACTCGGAAAAAGTTTTCTCACAAAATGATCTTAATACACTTTGATCTCAAACAAGATAAGGAAACATTGCTAGGTTACTTTTTCTCAATGAAGTTTTTCCTTGGGAAATTACCGTAGAACCCATTCCTGAACACAAGAGCATCTAATTGGATTTCCTTCCGCCGTAGATAATAGTGGAGTTAGGGAACTTTTCAACCCAGTCATGTGCTAAAGTATGTTAGTACAGAATAAGGACTTGGGTTGGTACAGATAGGCCATACGTCCTATACTGATTATGAAAGTTGAGCGTTGAGCGCTCGGAGTGAAGACAGTGATGAGTTTATGCAAAGCGGCTCAACAGATCCCAATAATTGTAAGTGACGGGACTTGATTAGTAGTTGGGACAGAGTGACAGCTGCTACAAGTCTGCTTGTAAGAGATTCGTGTCAGACTCAGTGTCAAGCGGAAGCTTCTCAATTCGTGATGACACTCTAATTTTTCTATTGGGTTCAGCAATTGTGTGGCGCCAGTTAGTAGGCCTCTTGATTAATTAGAGAAATTGACTAATTTCGAGAGAATTTCCGTTTATCAACGTTGGTTGGTTACTGATGATCCGATAATAGAACCTAAACAGTTATACGATACAGTTGGCATTGACAGCTAGACGTTTCTAACGAAGAGCGACAGTTTGTAAAGAATAATATTTTAATGGACTACACGTATAAGTACGTAAAATGATCTCCTGTCAGCAGTCTGACATTCAGGTAGACACGGGCTGCGAGCTTATTTTTGTAATCTGATTAAAACTTAATACGATCAGGCACGAGGCAGCGAACAGAACATCATTGGTTTATTTTGGCAAGGAACCTAATCCTAAGTCCTTTTGTTTGAACACATTCAAATTCAAAAGAATAATTGCGACGCAGACGTTGGTATTAATTTACTGTTCGTCAGTTAATTCACAAATAAAATACGAGTGGATTTTCGCTTCTAATAAGTTGACTAATCATTAGCGGCGGGGAATTCTGAACCACACATGCCGTATTTTATATTCGCATGCCCAAATTGATCACATATGAAAGAAAAGAAGAGAGCTCAGTTCGGTTCCAGAATTTTCTCTGTAATGTCAATGGCTTTCCAACTCGCTCCGAGCACTTTCATTGTATTAAATTTCCCAGATTCAGAAAAAGTTGTCCCAAGGACAGGATGTTAGTTGTCAAAAGACCCAAGCAGATGTTCCCAATGTATTTATGGTCATTACACGGAAACGTGGGATGACTGATGGGCAAGGAGAGGCAGGGAGCTTTCCCATGCATAGAAATACGTGTATCTCCCCAGCATATTGTACACGAAGCTTAGGTCGCTTTCTCCAAGTCGTGGGTGCGGACGGACAGTTTCTAAACTCCATTTCTCATTTCCTGACGGTCAAAATATATAGCCGAGTGTAATAAAACAAAGTGGAAATAGTTTCCACAGTAGGTTAGGTATGACGTGCACTCGGCCTTGTCGTCTATGCTAAAAACAAAATGTACAATTGAGAACAGTTCCTCACTTTTTCCCTGTCACAATTCGGAGAATATCATACATACTATCCATATGCCTCCTGCATATCTAAACTTCTCAACTGCACCCCTTGGAATACTCTCCTTCAACTCAGCTCTCTACTTTATTGCAACTATTTGACTCGTTTTGCGACGTAGTCTAGCTCCAAGACAACACAACCAGACCATGTTTTCATTCTGCTCACTTCAGTTCGGGATGTAACAATTTAGGCTTTGGAGGATCTATGGGAGATGATATTGGAGATTATATCATGCGGTCTTTCAGCGACCCCATTTTATAAATATATTGTCTAGGAGGCTTCTTACGTCTGATCATCCTTTAGTTCCGGTACATCCATTCATATTTCAAGGGCTTACTCTTCTACGAAATGGTTTGGATAGGAATACCAGCACAAATACTTCCAAACCGTTTTCTTGCCAAAGCAAAATCTTCAATAAGTTCCGGTTTTGGGGAATACACATTTCAACCAATTCTGCATAACGAGAGAGTATTAGCGTTATTCATAATTTACGATTGATTTAAACAAATTCGGCTTGTTTCGCTGGAATGTGAGCCGAATCACATGCTAAGTGCAGGGCTCTGTATATGCCATTATAAATCAGTAGATTATGTCTGTAAAACTAATTCTGTGGCGTCTACAATGACGCGGAGCCGAGTAATTCGATTATTAAACTGAAAAGATTACTAAATAATACAGTACTTGCAGGGACAAAACAAGGAGATTTGCAATTCATGGCTTAGCTCACGGGCCTGACATTAACAAATCCTGCGTCACTGCTGGTTGAAGTAGTTTTTCCGTACTGCGTTTGCTTATTTATTTGTGGATGAAAGCAGAAGAAACGGAAAAAGGGCCTAGAAGATCAAGCTGAGCCACGAGGCGTGACGCAGGCAGTCTAAAAATTTGGGAATGGAATGTATCTAGTAAATTCAAGGTTTTGGGAAATAAGTGGAGTAGATTGTTGGACGAGTCTCTTCCGACTCGCCTTCTACACAAAGGATTCCATTTCCGAAACCCAAAGTCAGGTTTTATTATTTCCGCCCTCTCTTTCTCCTAACTTCAATTCAATTCAAAATTTAGGCAGGCCAAACCTAAACGAAAGGGATGGCTACGAAATACGTGCTCTCTTCACTTACTCCTCCTTTTGACCAAGCCTAAACGATACTGAGGCGCACTATGGAGCTGCTCAGAGTGAGTTGGTCAGGCACTTGTATTATGGAGTCAGCTTCCTATGCACAGTGAAAACTGGCTAAGAGAGATATCCTGGTATCAGGGACAGATTTAAAATCGTTCGTTCGTCCACATGCTAACAACATGGAACGACTGCGTGTTAAACGGACGGAATGAATTTTAAAATAAAATTATACTTAATATGAACTGGATTGTATATATGGGTTTAAAAAGAGAAAACAATATTTAAATGCTGGAATGAGTTACTTAATGCAGAACGTCAGTAGTGCTACATTAACAAATCGTTTGGACCAAATAAGTGCAAATCATGTCTATCAAACCAGCAGAATAAAAAATCAAAGATTATTTTGAGAAAAACAAAACAAAAATTGGATCATTAATGTGATTATCTGATCACTGACTCGTTTGTAATGGGAAAACATTTTTCGAGACGCAAAAAATTGACTTCTCCTGCAAATATTTTCATATGTATAGGTTAGGTTAGGAATCTGCCGGAAATGTCTGATTATTTGCCTGAAAATTCAAATATTTTGAGGACCGGCTAATTACAAGCCGTTTGTAATGTTGTGCATTTTGAAATAAATACATTTGATTTTTTGCCATCCTTTTGAACACTTTGGTTATGAGGGAAGACTGTTTTTTCAACAGCTTTTTCGTGCACCAACTCATCCCACTTAACCAGTTTTCACTGTATATTTCATTCTGCCTGCTGGATAATTTTGTATAACTGGTGAACTGTGCTATAAGGTTTATGACTGGCCAAACCAGTATGAAAAGAATTGGGGCGTGCAGTATTAGCTCATGCTAAAAGCAGAACTGCATTGTCTTCTCAGAGTAGATCTGTTACGGATTTCTGAGTTGTCTCTATGATTCCCTCGTTTCTTATTATCTCAACTTGCCTTAACCCCCAAAGCATAAAATATGCATGCTTCCACTGCCACCGTTCCACCAAATACAAAGAAGGCTTCCCCAACTTTCTCTTCCAAATCGTGAAGAAGAAAAGGCCTCTGTGGCCGCCTGTCTCGTCTCATACACTTTTCTGCCCTTCGTATGAGCCTCCAGATAAAAGTGAGTCTTGTTTTTGAAGAAAAGGCAAAGGCAGTGTATTGGATGGATTCCAAATTCCAAGTAGATGCACGACACTGGGGGTTACAGTAGAAGTCAGGATGCTATTGTTCCCTTCCAACAATCTCATGTTATGTTGCCAAGAAAAAGACTGAATTAGATGATTAATGCTACAGTCTCTTAATTCCAGTTCTTCTGTCAGCCAACATATCAATTATTGGCTTAATGATGCGCATTCAGCTGCAGAATGACTGCAGAATTAGTTGTTTTACTTGAATTGGGCGCAAGCCATGGAATTAAAATTAATTAATTCTTGTTTACAACCTGTTTACAACCAATGCCAAAGCCAGTTGGAAGGAGAACATTTTATACAGTATATCATGCATGTCAGGTTAATTCTGTGCGCTCGGCTTTGGATTTCATGACTTTAAAATTTACAAGTCAGGTCCGTCTCTTTTCGCCGTGATTTTAATCTAAGCACGCCAACATGGCTAAAACAATACCTGATAGCTAAAAGCATCCTAAATCAACAATAAAGTAAATACGGACAAGGCTGTAAAATTATAAATAGTGACATTCAATTAATTTGGTCAGGTTTTGGTTCGGAAACTCTCGAAGATTGCAAATATTTTAGCTAGAATGACAAAGTTTTAATGGCTAAACAAGTCGACAAAGCAAATCTGTATATCAAAAAATACATTATCCCGTTTAATGTAAACTGTGTCACTGTATCTGTCCGGTTTTGAAGTTTGGTAAACAGTCCCTGCTATAAGGTGAATCAACGTCTCCGAAACTTCATTTACAGGAATTAACTACTTTATTAAAGCTTCGTTCTAAATTATTGAAATTACAAAGAGTTTAATATTCTAGGGTGAGCGAATCAAGATTTGAAATTAGTTCAAATGACGCAGCATATCCTATGAAACGTTCAGCGCTTTGCACTGATTTATGGGTTGCTAGTAATATGATTGGTGTATTCCCATTGCCAAATTGCATGGAGTTTGCATAATAGCGCCTACTCATAAGCTGTATAAGTTTTTGTAATAAATATTACATAGCTTTACCTGGATACCTGTTGAAAGCCTGAAATCGCCAGTTTTATCGCAACGAGGCTGCTTTGGAAGCCTTCCGAACAAGGCTCAAGGAATCCCTAAACAGCGTGAGTTAGTTTAATAATTTCCACAGCAAGGCCTTTCCTTCAAATCGATAAACCCAATTTATTGACTCATCATTCGACCCAATACATTCAGAAGATACATTTTCCCTGTTCCACTATGCGAACGTAAATAAGTGCTGTACAAAAAAAAAGGAAGATTCGTGCCTAGGTATTCACCTAATTATAGGAGCTCTTCTACGCGTGCCGTCCTACACTGTGGATTCATGTGAGAGCTGAGAGTGAAGTGAATTGAGATTCTAGCAGGCTCATTTTTAGCCATATTTTTCAAGATGTCGACTAATTTGAGTTTTGAAAGCTCTTTGAGAACAATATATAATGCTTTCTCATTTTTAGTTCTGACACGTCTTCCCATTCTGCCTTTCTGTCTTATTAGTATATCTAGATGCACTCTATGTAGTTTCTCCATGCATACCAAAAGCACCAAGTCATCATTTCGCTACTTCTTCTGCTGCAGAAAAATGCTTTCATTCCATCATACACTCATACAAATACTAATATACTTCTGACTCGGCAATATTTCCTCTCCATTGTGAAAGCCTGTCAGGTGGCAGGGCTTGTAATATATGTCTAAGTTCTGCGGTCTACAAATCGATGCCTTCAGCTTCATTCTTCGTTATTTTAGCGTAAAGCAAGTCGTGGTGTGTTTCTATGGTAGTAAGATATATACCGGGCTGCTGGAATTGTACCTAGCCTTCTTTGCCATATTTACATGCAATCATCGAAATGGATTTCTAGGCTACATGATCTGAATTGCTGACTTCTGGCAGCTCTGTATAACGGATGTAAATTTAAAAACATTTGATATTAGCCTACAACAACAACATTGAATATTTTTAATACATTAAATTTTCAAAGGCAGAGGAGCCTTGTACGAATTGGAAATGCAACGAAATGCTAATCAGCCGGGTTTCCAGGAAAGGACGTGCGTGGGTAAAGCATGTTGTATTTCAAAGTTTTATTTGAATAGTAAAAAATTATAAAACCAGGTTGGGTTGTGGAACCTACTTAAGTCAGAAAGAAATAGACTGCAGTGCAGTGCTTTTGTTAATCAACTCAATATTTCCGACTGCTGAGCTTGAGTGGAGAATATTGGATGCTGGAGTGAAAAGCGCATAAGAAATGAGGCTCATGAGCTCTGAAGTTAAAGTTTCAGTGCCACTGTACCCACCACTCACCGTGGAACCCGGTGACATGCTATATTGGTAGTCCAGGATGATATATTTCCTATATTTCTCCTTGTCTCTTTTATTTTCCTCAGATTTATTCCCTCAAGGACACGGCTTATTTCATTTTAGAACGCTTTGTGTTCTCCACTTGTATTTTATTTTAGTTTTTTGCCTTTTTTAAAAAAAATGAGATGAATTCAGGATTTTGATTAGGCTGCTCTGTTGTTGTAAGGCGCGGAGAGCTGGTTCTCACGTTTGCCCTGCCCTGGTTCTGACATAATGCCCTTCCACGAGGACGGATCTACTCGTCTAATGTACCAGAAACTCTTGTTGATGATATTTTTCTCCCTCATTTCCTTCCCGGTAAATTGAATTGGATCAAGAGAATCAGTTCTCGGGAACAGGGCCTCCGTTTATTCCAGATTCTGACTTTTGACTTCCATCAAACCACTACATCATTACATATATGTATTTATGTATTAACCCATTTCACGGGGACGAGGATGGGAAATGGTAAACTGGCTTAGTTAGACGCTGATGGATTGGAAATTTAAATAAACTTCGAAAGTGCACAAGCAACTAACCAATACCGGATTTTTGTTCAGAAGGGTATTATGGAATTACCATGTCTGTGTTTTAGTTGTCGCCTGTCAGGCTTTACGTAAGGCATATGACTCAGCTGAAGCATGTTTGAATGCAATGATTCAATTTTGTTTACGTGTAAACTGGAATAATACGCCGTATCTTCGTTGGAAAAATAAGATACAACTCAAAGAAACATATACTGTTCTACCCAACCAGGATTTACCAGATTTTTGCCTATCTTCAGTCAGCCCACGGGTTTCGAGCTGCCGTAGACAGTTGTCATAGTCTATATTTGTACTCGATTTACTTATAATTATAATTGAATCACGCCGCTTGGCCAGTTCACACAACTCCTGTAAATAATGTGGCCAACACCCAAGTTGTCAGACGTCATCGTATATTTGGTGCTGAAGGGGAATATAGTCCAAAATCTCCAACTGGTTCATTTCTTCGTTTCTTGCTATTGAGTTGACGTTATCTTCTGTGCTGAGGGTAGACTTCTTAACAGATTCATTGGCGCAGAAGAGAGTCCGTGTAGGACGGTCGAGGGTGATAATATCAAGTCAATATCTTTTCAACTCCACTTATATGGGACTGACTTGAGACTTGTTCATCTTGAATAGGCTTTCTCCTGCGTAGAAACTAATTCAAACGGATGACTTGGGAACTTTTATCGCATACTGGGCTATTCTGTCAATGAAATGCCATGTATTCCTTTATGTTGAACCTAGAACCTGAATCGTGCCTCAAGGTTAAAATTCATCCAAATATTTGTAAAAATCAGCATTGCATTGAACACCGGATACAAAGAGGCGGGATCAGAAGCCGATTGCCTGAAATCCAATCCGTATTGAATTTCGGCTAAAGTGAAAGTTAACTTTCACCATGCGTTTGAACAGTGTGAGCTCGGATTTCAATTTATGAAGTTCAAGAGCTTGATCCAGCATCTCATATACCAAACTATTCCGAGCTCAGTTCATTCACGTGGGTGTTCAGAATCAGATGTGGAAGGCTATGTTGGGCTTGGTATTGAGAGCAGCCTATATCCGAGCTTTTCTGGCGATATTGAGGCTCCAGTATATCTTGCAGCTCAGTTGGAGCTGAGAATTGATTTGGTTCAATGTACTGAAGGAATCCATAGTACAACCTCCACTGTGACACGATTCACGAAGTGTAACATACATTTTTGGGTTGGATTTAAAACGGGGCAGACGAGAAGAAGGATTTATGTCTTGGAAATTGCAGGAGAAAGTGAATGGAAGAAACAAGGAATGCATTGTCTTCTGATCTAAGCCCTACGAACGACATACGACCACCAGAGTCACACTAACATCAAGTTATTCGTTATAACTTCTCCGTTCTCTGATCAAACCTTACTTTAGAATCAAGTTTTCTTATGTAGAATTGTGCCTTCTTCTTTTGCTACAAAAACTATTTCCTTACTCAATTGCAGCTCCTTTTGAACTGTGCATGTTATGTACCAATCCGTCTCATAGTTGCTCGTGTTTCAAGTCTCTATTTCCTTTATGTGAAAACCAAATATTTACCATTTTCAAAAACATATTGGTAGCCAGAAAATACGGAATATGCTTGATAGAATTCATTAAATCAAAGCTAACCAAGCACTTCAATTGTCAAACACCAGTCACTTTAGTATGGGATTTCTTAGAGGATTCGATCAGGTTGTTAAATCAGCATTTATCTTTAGTATTAGAGATCTTAATCAAGTCCTGCTCCCCGTTTAAAAGCTAGATGGTGCTTAAATTCAAGCAAATTCAATAAATCAGGATCCAAAGCATAGCTCACCATGATGTGGAATTGAGTCTCCGTGTGGCATCCTGTGTAAGTTTGAGCAGAAACTAAACGCTTTATGGCTTACAATATGTTAGTAGAGTCTTGAACTTTTTTTTTCCAGAATTCTGGGAAGCTCAGATCAGGTCAAAAACAATATTAGTTTTTATTTCATACGTGGAAATTACATTGCACTTACACGACTTGGCTCAAGTTTGTGAAGCAAAGCGGAAATTACACTTTAGGGATCCATTGAAGAGAAGCAGGGTTAGATAAGTTCCTAGGTGATAGCTATGGGTGGTGTAGGAAGTGAACGTGAATTTGAACTCATGCTATTCAACGAAATGTGTAGGAATAAAAGGAAGTTTACGGAGAAAGTCCAGAGGCTAAAGAATGACAGGATTTTTGTAATAGCATCTCTATGTGTGTGTACAACGTACACACTGCACGGGTTCAAATTCCTCTCCTTGACTCAAATGACGGTTACATATAAGTACATGCAATATTTGATTGATTAGTTCATTACTACGTTGCTAAATTTGACTTTCAGTCATCCTACTTGGAAACGGAGAAATTCATTTAGCCAGAAGAAGTCAGCAGAATCTGTCAGAAAATGTTAGAATCAATCGGAAAATCTTGAGGCACACAAATAAATGCATACATGGGCGAAGGATTAAGTGCATTCTACTTTAGGATAGTAACACGAAATATTTTGTACATTAAGAATTGCCTAAATTAGCGATATTGAATAGCCTTGAGTGTGTGTCACAATACAGATTACTTAGGATTTAGATTTGAAATACTTAATAAATAAATAAATAGATTACTACATAGATTTATTATATGTAGGTACGTACGTACTTCTGTATACCTATCATAATACATTTACGACATAAATATATCCTACCCAACAACCCATTTTTTTCAATAGGTACTTATAAGAAGATTCACAGCAAACTTCATCATTATGATCCAGGTTCATCATTTTGGACTATGATTTTTCATTCATGAATTCATGTATCGGACAACCTGAAAATCGATGAAATATTGATGGTTTTAATTTTCCAACCATGAATATTTCCAGAGAAGTAATAACTATTCCATTCTGGTTTCATAAAAGCATCAAAGCTTTGTAATTCGTAAGTATTATTTTACACAACCCACAAGGGGACTTTGCATTTCAGCACGATTGCATTGCGTAATGAATTACGACCAGCGCTAAAATTACTGGATCTAAAATTGCTCGATATTATTGCGAAATATGAAGCTGAAATTCTTACGAGTTCTTCAACGCACTGCAATACTACCAAAAAATCAAGCAATTTCTATTCAACCTTCCGTCAACGTGGATCATTTCTTCCTCTTCACTTAACCCAACCAATTTTCTCAGTCATCAGTAAGCCCGCAATCTTTTCAACGGAAATCTAATATTAAGATACAACCCATTAGTAAATTTTGTGAGCAGTACCAGAAATCCAAATGAAGGAAATCGGAGAGCGCAATGCACCAGAGTGCATTTCGGACGACTCAAGTTTGGACAGCTCAGAAAGATCCTCAGGCTCAGACCCTGCTCAGTTTTCGGGATACCAACAAGTGGTTGACCTGTCATTCTTAGAGGGCGAAGATGAGCTTCTCGTGATTCAGGACGTCCTCAACGACATTCTAGATTCCTTCGATACGGTTACTTCTCCACAAACACCACCTCCTCCTCCAACAACCCCAAATGGTAAAAACTTAAATTCTCAACTACAGAATAGTCTGTTTCAAGTTACAAATCTCTTCTACATCTGTATGTATGTATTTCCAACCCAGCGCTACTATATTCGTACTCAACGTTTCATACGTAATAGCATTAGCGCAACTGGCTTGGGCTTAATACAGGGCTTGTGTCAGATTGTACCCTTTAATGCTTTGGGTTGGTTTGTAAAGCATACGGGCTTAATAAGTCACATGTCAAATGTATCATTTTTACCGTGTAGGTGAATCAAATACCGCAATCAGTGTGCTTTCCGGAACCTTTGGCCCTGGACTCAATTATGTTCTCAGTAGGACCCACGCTGCTGCAAGTGTGGCTAACGAGGGTCATTTCAGCCCAGTATATACCCTGCGCGGTCGGGGTGAAAATCGGACTGGAAGTGCACTAGGCGCGAGCAGCCTAGCCTATTGCTCTCCCGATCGGGAGGAAAACTGGTCAGAAACTGGCGCAGGCAGAAACTACAGACGCGGCCGTCGAGAATCCAGAGCTCCTCCCAGAGAGTTACAAACTCCTGAATCTGAACGAGCAACGCCAGCTCGAACACGAAGACACCCGAGTGGCCCAGAGAACCAACTGGATGGCATGCCTCCATCCCAACGACGCCACTCTGACACTCCAGTGTCTGGACCACGGATGTCATTGGATCAACCAGGCAGTCAATCAGACCCAGGACAGCTTAATCTGGAACAAGCAGAATCCAATTCCAATGAAGTTCTTTCCCCAAGTCGTCGAACAAGGGAGCGAGGGCCAAGGCGTGCAATTTTCGACCAGGACAATTCGCGATATCGGAGTTACAGAACTGAATCCTTCGTCAGACCAGCAGGAATGCTCCGATACAACAACCAGCTTTTGCCAAGGCCACTTCGGGGTCTAGCTATCAGGAGATATATACCTGGTTTCCAATATTCACCACAACCGACCCCTGTCACCGATCTGAGTAACTCTGGATCTGGAAATAGATCTGAAAATTCTCGCGTTCCAAGAGCTTATTTTGGAAGAGACGGATTGACATTGAGACAGAGACTCAGAATTCCTCGACCCAGTCCAAGTGGCTGGCTAGTTCGTCGACGCCAAGCACTGCAAAATGGACACTCTTCACAAAATGGAAATAGTTTGGCTGTTGGAAATGCTTCTTCTGAAGCTCAGATTCAACCCAGAGCTCGAATGACTAATGGTCGAGGTTCTACGAGAAACTCTACCACTCGAGTCAACCACAGTGGACACTCAGCTTTAAATACACCAGAGAATGATTTTTCATTGCGAAATGGACAAGCAATGCAAAACAGTCAGGCATGGTCAGCGCAACAAGCAACACATAATGAATCCTTTCAGCAAAGTGAATACGATTAAGAAAATTGAAGCGGCGAAGAGCTCCAGATGTGCCTGTCTTCCGCCAGAAAGTAAGCTAAAACAATTATTCCAGTTAACCAGAATATAATGATTAGATAAATCCATGGAAAATTCAATAAGCTATTTTTAGGAATGCTTGTCTGATTTAGGATTTTACAAATATGTAGCTAAAGTTAATGAAAATGTTATTGTTGTTAATTTTTACAGATTTGGATTCTTGCCTGAACGTCATCATCAACTACATCTCGATCGCGGGCACAAGGAAATAAAAATCAAACGGAAATAATTAATTGGATGAATTTGAAAAGCCTTGCATCATGATAAAAATTATATTTGTATGTTTAAGTGCTGAAAATCAGATGTAACAAATCAATTTTTCGATTTTTGAGCTTTGACGGAGACACTGTTTTATTGCTTCGCGTTATGGGTGAATAGGTAGTCTACATAGACAAGAAAGTACGTGAATATCAAGTTGTTTCCAAGGTTTGCGAGTTTATACGGTTGCTTATTTGTTTAGTTTGTATCTGGTTCCTCGGTTGGAAGTGTTGCATAAGTACACAACACACCGAAAACAATTTTAAAGAACAATGAAGAATCATTCAGACGGAATATATATACGAGTATAATAAGACAGAATTTCTCTTCTCTGTTAAACTGCCGTTTGTTTTCTTGTTCACGGGTTCGACATACATGAAACACGCCCCGTTTTCTACATGCGTCATGTACAAAAATCTAGTTATGAAACAGCATACTCACTCGTAGTTTTAAAACACGGAAAACAGCTACAATATATGATACTGACAATGAAATCTACACATTATTCTATAAATGTATTCATGCATGAATTTCTCGTTTTTTAGAATAATCAAGTTGAAAGTTTTTGAAAGCCTAATTTTGATCTCAATCAATGCAATTATTTCCTCTCTTCGTCTTTTGGTGATTTTCTGTAGCGTAAGTAAAGAGTATGGTATGATTTTTAATTAGCTTCTAATTACACAGTCAAGGGACGTATACAAAAGCTTATCAGTTTGTAGTACTTCACTACGTCGTCAATGCAGGAAGGCGGAATTAAACATGTTGCGAACTTGGAAACTTCACGGTCGTATAATTTCAATGTCAACAAGATTCAAGCAGTCTACGTAATTAGCTCCAATTATCTCAAATGTCTGTTCTGATTTAATTGAAAATACTATTGTAAACGAATTCCTTTTCCTATTGCATTGTATATCTACATCTACTAAAAAGTCTTGGCACCTGAGAGAAAGTTGGGATAACTCGACTATTTGCGACTCCCTCTGCCAGTCACAGCAGACGGAGTAGAGCAGCGCGTCTGCCCTGTCCCGACCCGTTTGAAGTACGACACCATTATGGCCACGCATGAGGCGGAAAAGTACCTAGTTTGTGTCCTGTACCTTTCTGTAGGGCAAGTGCCCTGGTATAAAATGGGATTATGATGATGGAATTGCGTATGGAAAACCTCCGTGTGGTTCATCAAACAAGTTTGAGCCGTAGATATCCCTCAGATCCAAGGTGTTTCCCTAATGACAAAACTTTTACCTCTTCATCAAAGGGTTTGGGGCTCGAGGTTGAGGTTGTCTTTGTAGATGTCATGGCACTCTGACATTTGAGCAATATTCATTCAACAATTCCTGTGCTACACGTAGCCAAGCCATATACGCACGTGCCAGCATTCCATCCTCAGCAATTTCATTTTCAATGTCGAGCAATTCTCTCAAAGAGTGCTCCCTTAGGATGTGTGAATGTGAATATGGAAAAGGATTTAGTTTCTAATTTTTCCATGTAAAGTCTGCCCAACTTGCTGTGAGCAGCGAGGAGCTTATTTCGTATTCCATACATATATGCATAAGTTAATCCTGCATAATTCTACACTCAAGTTCAACACATGAGACTAAACATTTTTCCGAGCTAGCTTTTAATTGAAATTTTAAGAGCCAGGACTTTCCAGAGAAAATTGCATACTCTGCATAAGATCTGGTAGTGAAAGCCTGAATGATTTTACAGTCCTAGACGGAGCTAGAAAAATCATGTAGCGAAAGAGACGCGAGCTCTAGCTTGTGCTCCGTGTCTGAGTAATGACTAATCCCTCACTCTGCCTCTTGTCTCTTTGCAGCAATGCCCGTGGAGCTCTTCGTGATGTGGCATCAGTATCCCTGGATCTTCAGTGAGCTGGGCTGTGATATTCGTGGTATTCTGACGGAGTGCACTACCTATGCCAGCATCCTCACCATCGTCGCGTTCACCACCGAGCGCTACATTGCCATTTGTCATCCCATGAGAACTCAAACCAAGTCAAAATTCAGTCGGGCCACTCGAGTCATTTGTCTCATTTGGATCATCTCCATTGCCAGTGCGGTTCCCTGGGCCTTCTACACCAAGGTAAGGGAGTAGCACATTATGTCATGCTGTGCAGTCTCGAATATGAACAATTTAATTTGGCTCATGCATACATATTAATTAATTTTGAGTCGACTTAAGTATAATAAATTGGTCATGTTATGATAAATGGGTACAGCTATGGATGTTCCAGTTAACTTATGTTGGATATGTTATACAATCTAAATTAGGTCAGGGTAACATGAGCTTAAGACTGAAATTACAATTTACTTCTATGCATAACTGCATAGGAGAGAAAGCATGCTTTCACCCTTACACGCTGCAGCCTAATCCTAAGCTTCTGGCTAATTAGCAACTAGAGAGACTCTCAGAATTTATAAGAATTCCAATGAGATTAGGGCGCATTCTAATTCCTGCACTTACTACAACTTTCATTATTAACAATCACTAGTGCTACTCCGTAGGGAAAGCTAAAGCTAATGAAAGCCGATTGCTTTACTAACTGCAGGCTTCACCCGACATCCTTCAGCTGTATGTATTCAGCGCTGCCCCAAAAAAGGAAGCATCCCGTTCCCGTCCCGTGGATATAAGAAAAATTGGCAAAAGACAGGGTTTTGTACTTTCTGCACTGTAACTACATGTAAAGCAGAATATATATTTTTTATATAAATATATTTTATAAAATTTTCATCGCCTCCCAATAATGAAAAGATAAATGCAGAAGGGTAAGAGATCGGTAGAGAAATTAAGCTAAGGTTGAGAAATAACATTAATCACGCCATGATGTACAAAGCGAAGCCTGGAACTATAGACAGCTTTCTCTTCCAACATGAAATATGACCAAGCCGACATCCACCTTTCTAATTTTAATCCTGCCTTCTATTCACCCAATTCTTCACATCAAAGTATCTTTCAAAACTGGAGCTCAGCGGGTTCCTTTCTACGCTGAGCTCAGGCTTTCCTCTGTTCGTAGTACTTTTGTCCACAAGCTTCCCAGGGAAAGAGATGAGCATTTTAATTACTCGGCCAAGTACGTCGGCGGTGGAGTGGCCAGACTTTTGTTCGGGCATAAGGCATAGGCAATGGGAATACATAACTTCGAAGAGAGTGTAAATTGGTTCCCTACTTTAAAATACGTACAAAATAATTGATTCTGAATTTTAACCAAGGGTTAATACATTTCCCGGGGTTTCATGATTCATGAATTCAAGATTCCTCGTATGCCAGGTAGGTACTGCTAGCACATGCTACTGCACATAGAAATTCCTAATCAAATGACGTTCGTAAATATTGATTTGGTGTATATCATGTATTACAGCTAATACTAACTACACTAGTCCTTTTTCCAACCTTGCTTGTATTAAAAGGATAAAATTAATTTCCTGGAAAGGAAAGGAATCCCATTAATTCTTAAATATTTCCTCAAATCCATACATACAAACCTTAGCTATTGACACCAGGTTGCAATTACTATTCTACAGTAATTCTCGTTTCATTTATAATACAAGAAATACTTATAAAATAGAATAATAATAAAATAACGTCAGTTAAAAATATTATCATCTCATACATAGTACAAGATTCCCATAAAAATAATCTACATATTTAATACTAAAATAATGAAATTTCTAAATTTAAACTTAGACATGGAACGAAATATTGTGTGCTAATCCTAACAAATATTAGTTTATAGTTTATAGTTATAGTTATTTATAGTTTTCCGAAATCCCCAACTATTTTCAACAACTATAAATTGCAAAATTCTGTTATTCTTGATTCTATATAATACAAGAGGTTTGTGCCATATCAATTTTATTATAATATATTCATTAACTACACTGAAAGCCATTAAGTTCAATGAAACAGTTTGCCTAATTCCAGTACATGTGTTAAGGGAATATCTGCGATAAGGTAGGAACGAGAGTTGAATGGTTTCTAATATTTTTTTGGTTTTTGTCGGGCATATTGTTGTCGGGCAAATGACGTGCTACGAAAATATAGGATCATAGTATGTACGTACAAACTGAGTGAATGTCCTAAATAATGAATATTTCTGGATGTTATTAAATAAATTTCAAATTCAATGGACGTCAAAATTTAAATTTAATCTCGTCTAAAACTTGAACTCCAATTGAACCTTTGAATAATCAGTGAGCAAGAAAAGGGTTAGCAGAAAATGTGGATTGCCTTTTCATAAGTTGGATGGGTTCGGGACTTAACTCAGTGTAAGGAATTTTCCCTGATTCCGACTTGAGGAAAACTTAATTAAAGGACATGTTGTCCCACTCACTCTGTCCTTAACTGACTAAGTGTCTACCTCAAGCAGACGTGCTCTGTTCATAAGAACATGCAGGAGCATCCCGAGCTTCTTCAATTTTCCTGGACCAAGTTGCTTGGCTCTTGAGATTCCGCAAGTGGGCTTGGGATGAGAAGAATGGAAATTGTGTGAAGAAAAGAGAAAATGTAAATTAAGGGGTTTACTTCCGTCCTGAAATAAAATTGGGAACCCACTCGACCTCCTGTTCTTTTGTTTCTCACTTTGATAGGATAGGAAAAACTTTATTCTTAGATAAATAATACAAATTCTGGTGGGAAGAAAAGGAGACTTCCAACCACTCTCAGAGCCCATCTCAGCGTTATAATGAATTATTATGCGAGATCATAATTAACATTAGGACTGGGAAGGACTAGGGGCTTTGTTTGGAATGGGCTCCTTTCTTTACTTTCACCCTCCACAATGTATGTTTATGTATTTATGTTACTGCTTACAGCTTTTTCACCAGTCATCTTAACCAACACTGACCTGGCATAAGGCATAACTACCTCATGTAGTTGTAATATGCATATTTGCAATACAATTTAATTTAAGCAAGCTGTGCATTGGAATTTGTTAATTAAATATGCATCGTGCGGGCACTGCCATATCTTCTTAACAGAATCTATAGATCGAACTGCTACGGATTCCATTTTTAATTGAACGGCACGTGTAAAGCATAAAATTGCCCAATATGCATGTGCTCATCTTCGTAAGGAGAATTCATATAGAACGCCAGCTTAGATCGAATCTGTTCTAAAAAACCCTGGGTAACCTGAGATTGGGATTGGTAAATTAAATATTCACAGAAGCCAAAATTCTAGCAAGGTAGGAAGAGAGCAATTATAGGGCTAGAATCACCAGGCGATACTCCGTATGGGATCGATACGACAAGCGCCGCAACCCAGCCTCACTGCTGCAAAGCCCTCAGCCGTGTAAAAAAAACCTTAGTTAAATATATTCGGTTATTCAAAGCATGTACAGAAGTTCTTGGTAAATAGTAGGTAGAGCACGGTATCAGAAGAGATGCCACTCGTTCTAGTCGACACATGGAAATAGCATTACTATATCCTAATCATGTTCTGGAAACCTCTGATGTCGTGGTTACAATCAACTTTCACAAAATTAATTACAATGCCTTTCACTTCACTGAGTAACTTTCCCTTTCCTTCCTATGGATTGGTGGTGTTGATTAGGTAGGTCAAATAGTTTTCATTATCATATCTCCATACAGAGAGGAGGCTGGTTTGGTTGTTTTATGTACCGGGCGGAAGAGCCGCAGTAACATAGAGACTTCCGCATACGTTCCCAAGAAAGTAATTATTGAGACTCATCTCGTAGAATGAGTGAGAGGACCCACCACCGGCTTCTCTATCTATTTATGTTGGAATCCTGCCCAAAATGATTTCCACGATCCCACTCAGCCTATAAATCATTTTGGAAAGGAAGAGCGTCAGCGTAGGAGTGTGGGTCACACACCATTTGGATGACTGAAGTCGGGATGCAAGTCCCCTTAATAGTATCAAGCATCCTCCAACTCAGTTTTTAAGGATATGCTTCATTAAAGTCAAACGTCAGACAAGGGATTCTCCGTCAATTTCTACTATTTACTCCAATGCGATTCACAAGTTGAGCTAGTTCAATTAAATAAGCTACTCACATGTTATACGATTTAAGCTGGTCAAGCAATTTTATTGTTTGCTATTGGACATCTGACATGATTCGATTAAATATAATAATGTATTTCCGTGCAAATCTTTGTTTACATTTAAGAGCAGAATATTGGTTTGTTCTATGCGCCCAACAGCTGAGCTACAGCATGTAAAATTTTGACTCGTTGGCCTAGGTCAAACATTTGACCTTTATTCATATTAGGCACGTTGGAAATTAGATTTTCCAGAAGTAATATATATCAGTTTTCTCTTGATTTTAGGTTATCTTACTTACAAGCAAAGTAACAAATAATTCCGTTCCGTATTAGCAAGGAAAATATAAATGTAACATTTAACTAGAAAATAGACACTATGATATCCCTGGTATGTCAGCTTCCAAACGACGTTTCTAGCCTGACTTTAGGTCAAGTCATTGACCTAAGGCCACCACAGTAGCACTTCAAACCTATCTATAAAGTGCTACTGCAACAAGGCTTAACTTTCTCAAACTGATACCCTGCTCTTAATCACTTATTTTACCTGCAAACCAGTTACGCTGATTTTTTGGCTGTTGGGATTATAGCATCTGAACCAGCGATCCAGAACCTAAGTTTCCCAGATAAATGAGATAACTCACAGGCGAAATTGTCGTTGGACGAAGAAGAGCGTTCGTTCTCTTTCCGTCCTTGCTTTTCTTGGGTCCCAAGTGTTGATGTTGCATCGTAGTCAAGTTTGTTGAACCTTAAGAATTCTAATGGGTTTATAGACAGGGAAGCTAGTGACACTACTGTAATTTTACTGTAATTCATTACTTGAACCTCATCCAACGTGAGTGCTTTGCTCGAATATTAGGCAATAGTCCATTCAAGAAATAACCTCTCGTGCCTGTCACGATTGAAAATCCTTGAGAGAATTAATCATTTTATTGGAATCTTACACGCAAGTTATTTTAGTCTGTTTACTTTCCTTCTTTGGCACTGTCACCGTATCGCGTAGCATGAATATATATTGAACTATTTAACTATTAAACGGAGATTACCACAAAAGCTTGCCTTCAGACTTTGAAAATATATACCTACGTAACGTAAATATTAAAAATCATTTCACTCCAATTTTCAAACTGTACAGTATATAATATCTTGAATTTTTCATTGTAAAACTTACGATTCAAAAACCACGTACAACGATCAGCATTGGACGAGATGTTCTATATGCTAAGCTGCGGTAGTGATACGTATGCAAAAGTGTATTCTGATTCTGGCAGTTGAATGCATGAGCTGGGTGGAGGGCATAAAACAGAAAGCTACTGACGAGGCGGAAAAGAGTGTAAAAGCCCATGAGAAGAAAATCTGACAGAGCCATAAGCCTCGCCTCACTATTTATTATTCAGGAATATAAGCAGAGAAAAAGAGATAAGAGAGAAGTTATCATCAGTTTCAATTTCTTCCAATATTATAACCGCCTGTTTAAGCTTCAAGGCGATACGAAACGCCTAGTAATGCAGTATGATAGAAATTACATCACTCTCCTTTGTATCATCCTCTTTCTGTAATCGCTTCCAAAATGACTTTTGCACCGTTTTGAGCAGGAATGGAAAAATGGCTCCATTCCAACGAAAGAATCACTTTCACGCGCTCTGCAGCCAGGGCAGCGAGGCCTAAGTGCACTGTTCTCTTCTACAGAGCTGCCGACTCAAACTGTGCCAATACACAGCCAACCACTTACATTACCAAGAGGCCTTGAGAACCGAATTTGTCGCATTTCTCTAACAAATTGTCCATTTGGGATGCATAAATCCGAATTTGACAAGTGTGGTTGTAAATT
Organism: Ceratophysella sigillata; assembly: GCA_034693865.1. Taxonomy (NCBI): domain Eukaryota; kingdom Metazoa; phylum Arthropoda; class Collembola; order Poduromorpha; family Hypogastruridae; genus Ceratophysella; species Ceratophysella sigillata. The sequence goes on from JAQFXY010000280.1 coordinate 34,697, forward strand.
CTCCACTTAATGTCATGGACGTCCTATGATCAGCCTTGTATACTGCACACACACACACACCATACAAATTTTCTACTATTTTCCTCATGCCTTTTTTATTTTTACACGTACTCCCACAACTTTGATATGCTCTTAGTATTCTCAACTTAAAAAAGGCTAGGCGAATGGATGCGTGAGACTGGCACCTCGTACACACTAGTCGGTTACACACAAAAGTTCCATTGAAAATTTTCCCCCAAAAGTTCGATCGAATCAGTTTGTCGGTTTGAAATGCTAAACCTAACCTAATGTAAGTATACCAGCAATTGAATCCAATGACACGATATCTAACCTAGCCTAAACTCAATAACTGAACATGATTAATTGGATTAACTAAGATTAACGTGTAAACAGGGAAATTTTCGAGCAAGTTGTTTCTAGAACTGTTTAGAGGCAATTTTCTTTCTCAATGAACTTTGTCGTGTGAGAGGCACAAATGAAACTGTCAAATGTGAGAGATTTTACAGCATGCGTGTCTCTTGACTATGAAAGTATAATATATATTTTTACAGTACAATTTCTATTTTTGTCAGACGTAAGAAACGCAGGAGTATTTTTACACGTAATAAAACTGGATGTGTAATGTTTCAGCCATAAAGAGTTCGTGAAGAATGGTATTTTGGAATCATATGAACGGATAAAAATAAGAGATGTGAGAAATCATGTACTATATGATGCTGTTTCTATGCGGCGTCTGTCGAGTCACGAGTATTATCCGAATTTTACTCAGTATCCGGCGTAGTAAGTACACGAAATACTACAATACTAGTGCCATCAGTTTACAGTTTGTTTTTCCGAGAAAATATCTTAGACTGAGCTGACGAGTTGCGTGTGACAAGGGACAAATAATCTGTCTCCTCCACTGTTTGTGTGTGTCAAGCATGACTTTTGACTTTGGTTGTATCAATGGCGCAGTATCAGGGCTATAAGTGCTTTGTTGGTAAATATTTCTGCATATATTGGTTTCGCAATACTTTGATATTTGTACCAATAACTTGATGTACGAAATGTATTAAGTATGAACCAGGTAAGACTCAGCAAAATATTATAAACACCAAATGCTTCAAAATTTCCTGAACGATTATACTCTTGAGATAGCTTCAAGTATTTCTTTATTGGACAGATCATGGCTATATATAGCTTAATTGAATTGAATTATTGGCACATATTTTCGCATGAGTTGCGCAGTTATTGGATTTGGTAAACGTGCATTAGGTGCTTCAAAGTGTTACATCACTTTTAAGGAAGATTCGAGATTTAATTAATACGCTTAACTGATAACAAACAAGATTACCTATTAACTTTACAAACTTGAAGTTCTTATGCGCATAATGCTAACTAGCGGGCCCATGAATCAGTGCCGAGCCGATCACTTAGCTGTGAAGCCGAACTGCTTACAACTTGTTCATAAATATGTATAAAGCTGTGTTTTATTCCGTAAGTATTGCATTTAGAACAACCAATCAAAAACAGAATAAAAACTTCTTATGTAAAAAACTATGCTTGCCTACTCACATAAATACACTACAAACTAAATCAGCTCATTATAGGTGAAGATCGTAATTTCTGGATTCTATTAGGGGCTTAAGGTGATCAGATTGTGCTTGATTCAAATAATTGTTAAATTAGCTATTAATAGTTAAATAAGACACATTTTATTGCTATGTTATTCAGAACGGTTATGTCCCTCGAACTCAGGTCTTCAGCTAATTATAATTTATAATTAATTGCCAATAATCAATGGTCAAATAATAAACACGAGCTTTACCGCTCTATGGGAATACATATTCATGTGTCCAAAATTTCGGCTTAATATGAATATAAAAATATTATGTTGAACAAAGTGTAATGAAAAACCCAAATGGTTTCTTATTAATTGGAAACATGTTAATTGTTTAATCTTTCAATCTAATAAGCTCAAATTTTGAATACATGATGGGTTCGGTGTTTAGCACGAGAGTGGTGGTTTTGTTTTTTGATTTTTGTATTATCCTTTAAATCAGAGAATAAATAGTCTGCATTTTGATTCAATTGAGGCCGGGTTCATAATTTGTCGTTCAGGCGGTTACATGCATACATACCTAATACCTACGTTATCCTCTAGGATAATCCCACATCAACAGAAGACTTACCAGGCAATGATCACTTCAAAAATTTGAAAATATAGTTTATACCTTAATACCATGTTTCCTGTTAATTATTATTAAAAAGGTCAATTAGTAAAAGCAATAACTACATTCGGGTTTCGGGTCCCAATATATTTACTTACCAAAATTGTATTATTATGCTCCTAATGTAATTTGATTGGATTATCTATGCGTGCAACAAGTACCAGCTACGCTCCTGTAAACTTGATCATATAATATATGCTGTATATATATACTTATGATCAATTCTCTACGTTCTATTCCCGTGTTTGAAGCACAACGTTATTGTAAATTAGGCCAGGCATTTGGAAGAGAGTGCAAATCATAATGTGTGCTTAAAAACGTCAAATCGAAGCAGAAAACAACGTTATGTAAATGTTCTACTCACAAAGGAAGCCTCAGTCATATCGGAACAGAACAACTTATGCATGTAAACTGGTTCTCCCATGCACGTGACTCTCACAAACTTCATTCGTCCTTTATCCCGCCGGCTTAACTTTCTCCAAATCAATTGTCAATGGAATAAATCCCGTCTTAATACTCCCATTTTCAGACTCGACTTAATTCATGGCTGAGAAGGACGGGAAACTCAATTCCACACTCTTCCAAGTATTGGACAATGGGAAGACGACTTAGGAGAAAATCTATGTTAGCGTCCATCGTCAAGTTCATACAAATTGAGAATTATACAACAAAATATAAAGACTTAAAAAATGTAATTTAAATATATTTAAAACTTACGCCGTGTTTCAGCCTAGCGTAGAATTCTATTCAAGCGAGCTAGTTTAGAATATATTTTGAAGTTGCTAGTTGACAGTTGGGAATATATGTAGAATGCGGAAAGTTGCAATTGGGATCGTTTTGAGTTGGTTGAAATGAAAGCCGCCTTCAGGATTAGAATGGACGAGAGGGAGGAACAATGTCTTCTTTCTGGTTCCTTTTCAATTGCCCATTTCCAGGCTATGGTTCTCATTTTTCTTGTCTCTCTCCCAAAATCCAATTCCGTCTTATGGACTCTCTACATTCACAATGCTGGTTTGGGTTAGCATGTAAATAAACGTCTATGTTACAGTATAAAAAAGCACTGGGTACATGTATTGCTATTGTCTGAAGGTCTGAGCGGACAAGATCACTGATCAGGCCAAAATGAGCAAAATAAATTAAATTCACGGGTATTACGCGGTTTTGGAGGGAAAAGGATACACGGGTTAGTTAAATTCACGGGTATTACGCGGTTTTGGAGGGAAAAGGATAAACGGGT
>JAQFXY010000281.1:0-38096 GCA_034693865.1 Ceratophysella sigillata
AGCTAGCGCAGCTTATAAGCTATCGTTCATCCAGATCTGCCGAGTATCTTCGGAGGAGATAGTGTACATACATACATCCAGACATCCATACATCCATACAAAGTAACGATTTTATGTAAATGGATGATCATCTATGCTGATATGTGTTTAAGAATAACACGAAAAACAACATCAGAAATAGGGTAAAATATCCGAAATCGTCAATATTGCGAATAGAACGCCAAATACATGCATATTGATAATCCATACACTGGGCATTGTAATATGTATGATACTCTGGGAATGCGACGGATAATTATATGGATTGCGCTAGTATACTCCATACTTGTAAAATACAATGACCATAGGAGTCGTCCATTCATTCGGTACAGTATTAACAGGGATTGGGGCAAGGACGGCCTGTCACCGTGTATTAGGTAATTCTGATGTTCGATTCTCTCACTCAATTCAGAAGAGGATTTTGGTTATTTTTCAAAAGGGAGATTTCGGAAAATGAACCTCCTGGCTACTGAGCCATGAACTTCAGATTTTTTCGTCTAAAGCCGAATTAGCGTCTCTTTTACATACGGGCTATTATACGTACTCCCTGATTCCTCGATTCGGCCCTTCCGTATGCCCAAGCCATGTACGAGAAGGTGATCTATTGTTTATTGATAATAAGGTACATCTGAATGAACTCGGAGCATATCAATACGTGTACATACAGGGAAGCATAGGCAACATGTAGTTATGAATGTCTGATCGCTAAGTAGGATTAGTCCCCGGCATCACATGGTGCGTTCCCTAACCAACTTTCCTGTAGATTCAGCGGAACCTTCTTCAACAAAAAATATACCTAGCCTAATATGCTGCATTGTGTTCTGAGGCAATTCACTGCTTTACACGCTCCACATCTCGTTTGATATTTTCCAAAAAGAACAGGATGACCGCATAAAGGCAAATACGGCTCTGCATCTCTCTGATCGGATATGTTGTGTTTGTTGGAATGCGGAGTCCTTAAACGGGCAACGGGGATTGGTTGCTAGTACTTTTTCACTCTGAATTTTTCTAGTTGAGAATAGAAAAGTCGTGGTGCTTGATTTGGACAAAGGGCTAAAGGTAGCGTGAAGACTTTGCTCATACTCCTGCTCCTTTTTTACAGGGACGAGGAGAGCCTTTTCACAGGAATGGAGATCATCAGCGAGTACTGTAGTAGCCATTAATGTCTCAATCAGACCAATCTAATCCCTTGCATCCTTTCATATGGATTATTCTCAATGCTCAATATCGTTAAAAAGAATCTATCCCGGAAAAGAACAGTGATCCTGATGCCTTACATCCTTCTACTCATTGATAGACATTATAAATGCATACCGACAACGAGAGAGGAACAAGCTTATCCTAAGGTATACCCTTTAATCCTATATTGTATATATGTCACTTCTCACAAGTTATAGCCAGCTATTTTGCTATATTTGTAGCGAGCAGCTCTGAGCAAACATGTGTGTTTAAGTTGATTTTTCATAAATATGCCGTTAAGTAGCTATGTAGATAGAAAGATATGTATTTTTTTAATGCATTTCATCAGAAGAAATATGCTTTTTCGAAAAAATGCTCGTCAGCATCTTAAACTTCGTTTGTACTCGTATTCAAAGACCCACCCTAACCCGATTAATAAAACTTTAATTCAGATAATTGTGTGTGCCAAGCCAAGCCAAGAACTCGTGCTACTGCTATGAGGCTCCAGGAGAGCGTCTCCCGAAGACCTTGCACGTATGGGCAATTCAGCCAAATATGGTAGTCAGTTACCTAATTATAATAAAATCGGGTACTGACATAGCCGTAGCTTAATCAAGGGCAAGGGTAAGGATGCGTTACTTGGGTCATTTTAATTGCTTTCTGTCAGAGAGTGCCTATTCTCCTAATGACATTACTCAGTATAGGTCCGTGTGTCACGGTCACCCTCCGCAGCCACTCCAGCAACCACTCATAATGTGTCTCTTTCGTGATGGGTATCAGGTGGTTGTGGGCTTTCGCCTTATTGCAAGTTCAAAAGGAGACAATCAATTCACATACTGGAGATTAATGGATCGTATTGCTCATTCGAGTGACCGAGAGGGAAAACCATTGCAAATGCATATCAATATCTAGGCTCCCGTCCAATCAGCATAAACAGATAGATACGTGCCGAGTTTAGGGTAATATACACATTGCGAGATATGCAGCTTTGGGAAAAACCTCGAGGAAATACTGTATCGGAAGGGATCGTACCAATTAGATCCAAATGAGGACTGGTCTATAAGATTGAGACTGTATAAATCAGGCTGCTTCCTTAGTTACTTAATTATAATATATTGCACTTGAAACAGGAAATTTTCCGTTGCAACTTGAGTTGACGAGCGTAACAAATTAATAGTTCTTTGTTTCCAATTCCCAGCATCTCTAAACAGTGAAAACTTTTGGGTTCGCTGAAAGGCTGAAATATTGAGTGGTGTAATTAGGAGCGGCTTCATCCTCTTAATTTTAATAAGGAGCGGTTGAAAGTGGAAAAGTTAGTGGTAATGAGTGATATGTTGTGAATTGTGAAGTGAATTTGTGATCCAGGCCCTGACTCGCCTGTTGTCCCCGTCGTGGCGTGGATGGAGGAGACAAAGGGAGATGGTGGGAACGGAGAAGCCTGGATCTGAAGTCAATGGAGAGAAAAAGGATTATGGAGGAGGTGTCAAACCGTCAAATTATCTCAAGCCTTTCAAAAACTCTTCTCCTTTCTTTCCATAGAAAGAACCACAAAAACGCTGGAATGGGATTGGAGGAAAATGAGGAGATGAATTTCACTTTCAAATCATCACGAGTTCATCATTGGATTGAACAGTGAGCATGAATATACGGCTTATGCGAGCCCACTCACTCCGCGCTCTCGCTTAGATAATACAAAAGAAATCAACGGAAAAGAACTCAGCTCTTGACATATGGAACCAAAGAGAAAAACGTGCCAGCGGCCGCTCTGGACCGCCTGCACACACAAAATTCCATCCCCACACTTGCTAATAAAGTGGCAGTCTGGTAAAGATGTACATGTCCGATCAATGGGCTCGATCGCATCAATGGAATAACCTTTAGACGCTCCGAAACCCAGTCCTAGGCTTCAAGATACATTAGGTACCTTTCACGGATTTCGTGTTTCCTAGAGCCTCGGACTTATTAAAGCTTGGATTTCGAGCTCCAAAGTTTCTGCAATGTAAACTACGTACATAGGTAACATCACTTTTGCACTTTCATGCTCAAATGAGGCAGTACTCAGGATATTGGCGATACGTTACTTTACTAGGGCTTCTGAACCTAAAAGCACTCTCTACATTTTTGCAATTTTTCCGTTTTTTTATTATATGTATAAATACATAGTACCGATCATGTCACAAGGTTCTCAACAGTTGGGAGACCCGACGAATTAACTAAAAATTCAACATGATTAGGCTTTGTTAAACGAGAAAAGTAATACACCACTGGACAGAGCGTTTATGGGTTGAGACACGGTATCATAATGATATCATATAATCCAGCATGACAATGACAAATATGCTTATTTTGATACCGATACTTTTTTCCTACAAACTGCAGCATTTAAGTATGAACCTCGATTCCCTTCGATTCGCACATTTATATAAATGTTTAGAAGAAGTCACATTCGATCAAATTGTTTTTTTACTTTTACTTTTCCTAAGTGAAGACACATTACGTTGCCTTGTATAATTCACGCTTAAGTTCCATTGAAAACCCAGTAAGCCCGTTGTTGTGCCAAGAAGGTCTAAACTGAAGAATGACGGAGAAAGTGTTGTTGGTATAAGACCCTTCCGGTGTAAAATTGAGGAGAGGGATATTCTTTTGAGTGGAAGGAAAAAGCTTGTCTGCTTGTCTCTTTCTTGTTTTTCATCCCTTTTCCGTAATCACTTTCTCCTCTTTTACATGTTGTTTGAGGGAGTGACTCGAGTTGACAGTCTGACGACTCGTTCTCTCAGTTCTTTCACTTCCCAAATAGCACCCATCACTTTCTAATTCATGAGATGCTAGTTTTCAAAAGAATGGGAAATGAAAAGAAAACTTTTCTACCCCCAACTTAGCTCTAGTGCCAAGTCAAACATATCTCAACGTCCCGTCTCATTCCACCATTTTACAAGTCCAATTGCTACATATATCATAAGCATATAGCCAGCGGTTTAGTAGAAGTTGCGGATCGGAAATAAATTAGCTACCTACAGTAAACACTATGTAAAGAAAGTCCCTACCCTGGAATCCATGCAGTTTGAAGCGTACGTATCATTAAGATAATTCATGATCATCGTTTGCAGTACGTGTTCGTGTCTTTCTAGAGTATTACAAGCCTAGTCATTTTGTGGTGTATCTAAATATGTATTGCCCCTATCTTTAGGATGCTTTTTCTTTGTCTCCCGATTGGTTCTGCTGACTCTTTTTCTGGCCGTTTCAGCTGACTTCTTCTGGCAAAATGAATCTCACTATTTCACTCCGTAAGTAATATTTGTAACACTAGAGATTGATAACTGAAAGATGCCTAAACAACGTAGTAGCAGTGAAAGGTGTATTATTCAAGTAGTAATTGTAAACTTAATTGAGTCAAGCACAATCTGATGTCCGAATTAGCCCCTAAACAAAACACACAACTTAATCTCTTCACCTATGTATAACAAACTTATTTACTTTGTGGTGTAGATACCTATGTATGTTAGTAGGTTTGCATCTTTCCGATTCTGTTAGTTTTGGTATTTATAATTCTAAATTCGGACGTATTTACGGACTCAAAACGCAACTTCGGACAAGTTTAACTACGCAGTTCACTAATTCGTGGACCCACTAGAGATTTATGACACGTGTGTGTTGTCAGGCCGTCGTGACTGGTCCAACATGTTGACAATGGAACTTGAATATTGGTTGACCTACAGCACAGTTGCTCCAGAGATGGGACGAGAACAAAAAAGAGCAAAAAACCCGAGCAGAGCATTGAGCAGCAAATCCATTTTCTCTCACGCCACTTCTCCGAGCGCCAGAACTCAACATTTTCAATTTCAAAATTACAAATAATTATAAATACTTGTAAAAATAATATTTTTAGTTAGACTTGAACCAGAAGTGTCTGTGTCTGGAGTTGCCGCTTATGCAAAAACTAACTGAATATCGAACAATCAAAATCCACTCATCTCAACGATTGAATTGCTCCATTTGCTCAGTTTGAAGAAACATTGTCTGACGAATATGTAGAAGATCAGCGTATGCAGACTTTTTTTGTAATTTGTAATGACTATTATTGTCTCATGAGAAAATTACTTGTAATCCATTTGTTCGTTGAAGTTGAAGAGACTCCGCAATATATCTTATTTGAATTTAATTGAATTGACACAGACATTTGGCCTTGCACCAGGACCACGAAGGATTGGCTGCTAAACAATTGTACTTCTTTCCGGGTTCAAGATGATGGGAACATTGTATGGAAACGTCCGACTCACAATTCCAAAGCGCGGCCTGAGCCCGAAACCAGACTTCGTGTACATTGATGAGTGGAACTTCCGGATGCACTACAGGGTCACCACAGTCATGCTCTTAATCTGCGTAGCACTCATCACGTTCAGTGAGTACTTTGGGTCCAAGATACGCTGTCTGCCTGTCACGCTCAAAACCCACGTGGTCATCCAATCAAAGTTCCTGGAGACATACTGCTTTATTACCCCTACGTTCACCGTAAGTCTGTCACATCCATCCTATATGGTATGGATTACACCTATCAGGTACGAAATTAAATTGTCATGTTTGTGTATTGACAGGTTCACCCATTCAACAACACGGGAGGGCGTGCGTCAGATAAATTGGTTGGTGGTCCGCAGTACATTCCTGGTAAAAACAAGGCGATGCATCATGGTTACTATCAGTGGGTACCGTTTGTCCTGGTGTTTAACGCATTTCTCTTCTACTGTCCCCATCAATTATGGAAAACTGTTGAGAGCAGCCGGCTCAAGCACATGCTTCAGAAATTGCATGTAAGACTACGTCCACAATCATTAAACTTCATTCTGCATTATTGTTCCTGCTGTTAAGCCGGACTTAATCCGTTCAACTTACTAACTAAACGCTCCGCTATGTTTTTAATGTTGTTCATATTTATCATATACTATAGGTGATGAGCCTTGATTCGGATCCACCTGCAAGATTTAAGGCCATTAATATCTTGGGCAAATACATATGGGACTCCAGGAATGTTGAAATTGAGTGGAGCTTTACCTACGTATTTTGTGAATACTTGAACTTGGTGGTTATCTTCTTGAGTGCTTATCTAACTGACATACTACTTGGGCGACATTTCTACTCGTATGGAATAGACAGAATCAGAGAGTTCAATTCGGAAGATGACGAGATTGACTTGATCGAGTCCCCCAAAAAGCTATTTCCAACGGTTGCCAAATGCAACTTTAATGATTACGGAGCTGGTGGTAGTATTCAAACGTTGACCACCATGTGCGTCCTGCCAATGAACGTAGTCAATGAAAAAGTATTTACATTTCTTTGGGTTTGGTGAGTTTGTATATCTGACTACATGTTGAATACAAGAGCCTGATAAACGTTATAATTGCTAATTTGTTTCTAGGTATATCTTCTTGATAGCCACAACTGTGATCTTTCTGATTTATCGAACGGTTACCCTTATTTCATTCCGAGCTCGTCGGTCGAGCATTGCCAAAATCTCGTTTCTGTTGACCACGACCAAATGTACACGTGTGATGGAGAAGATGGGACTGCAGGGCTGGGTCCTTCTAAAACTGATAAGCCTCAACTTGGAACCCAATATTTTCCAACGAGTTGTTCTGAGAATCCATGACGAGCTTATGGAACATAATGGCGGTGAAACTGAGGATGAATTACTATAGTTGCTTATTAGTAGTTGTGGTTTTTAAATGGTAGTTGCCTTCGTTAGGAGCATCGTATTTTTGATACAGAAATATTTATACAAAGTTTGTATACAGAAATGTTTGTACTCTGCATGCGCAATGTAATAATTAGTTTGCGAAAGTTCACTACTTCAGCTTAAAGCGTAGTTAGTGCTTGAACGACTCACAGAAATATTTCGCTAATAAATCCGGTGATATGTAGAACAATCGGCTATAACGGCTAACTTAGTCTTTTCATTAAAAACCTTTCCGCTCACTGTTTCATTAAAATAGAGTGTCAGGTATACGAGGGTTGTTTGATAAGTAGTGAATCCGTTTTATTAACCTTAACACTAATCGAGATGCTCATACCTCACGGCGACTAGCATGGTATCAACATAAAATCTAGATACTAGTCGAAATTTGAATTTCAAAGCCTTGGCTTAATATACATCAGCTAGCTTTCACCTTTTCCTCGTTGTGATATGCCTCGGAATTGGGATTTCGGAGTTTATAGGTAGGCTATGTGCCTACAATACGTGCTAGTAGATCCCAACCAATTCATTGATTACTTTTTCTCGGTTTAGTACCATGAGCAAAGGGTTTTTATTAATTGTACCGGCTGGCAGCCCATAATTTTGTCCTCAAACTAAGAGGAGTCACAATATTTTATTTTTATGACGTATAGTGGGACGCCCCTATGCGTATTCATTAGAAGAACTTCAGAAACTCCCAGTGCCATTTTTCGTTGTAATCTTGCATTTCAATACGTTCGTGTGTAATTTTTTCACATTTCACATTGATCTTGAGTAAAAAAAACAGTACTAAGGTATATGAACAAATATAAAATTACTATCGAATTTGAAGTCATGTCCGTCTGTGGGCACGATACCACCAGTTAATCTCGACGGATTGTCCTGAAATCTTTAACATAAGCTTTTTAGCTCACAAGCAACTGGGGTGACTGAGGTCACGGGGGAATTTTCCACTTTTTCTTCCTTGAACTGTGTAGCGGAAGTTTGCGAGCGATTGACAAATATTATTCCTCTATGAGATTTACAAACTTGCTTTAATTTGGTGTATAACACACGTCTATGAGCGCTTTGGCCATATACGAAATAATGTGGGCAATCATTGCAGGGCACCCTGTACATTTGAGTATCGACAGCAGGAACTTTTTGAAACCAAAATTTCAAGTCCGAGGCTTCAAACAAGACGTAAAAGGATGCATCTTGAGGCCTCGGACTTGAAACTCGGGTTTTGATGGTTTCTAGAGTTTCAAGCATCGATAATAATAGTATATAGGTAATCCATAATGCGTGATCTTGTTACCTATGCTCAATGGCAAGCGTAGCCAATGTTTAACAACACCACGGGATCACAATTGTAAATCAGAGTATTTGCATGGACAGAATCTTGCGTCACAAATCGTCGTGTTGTATGTAATTTCAAGCTGCGCAGTAAATATTGTATTTTTAATACATAGGTATACCACATGTGAATATTTTGGCCAATAATGGGGTGGTAAGTATTCGTCTATGATTTTGCATAATGGACTTAAACAGGCAACAGAAGAAAGGTTGAAGTTCTGTATTTTGCATTTTATAAATATAACCAATAAAGCATCTAAGTACTATTTCCATTCATTCCTGGTTCAGCTACAGCGTAGCCTGTTTTCATGAAGTAGCTGAAGCGTGGTGTGCTTAGGACTTTCTGTTATTTTCTCATCCAGACTTCAACCAAATGTAAAAACGGTGGAGAAAAGTCCTTATTTTCACCTGGGAACAGAAACATGTGCCCAGCGTAGTGATCTATGATGAATGGAGTAAGTGTACATGCCCATTGCCTTCTTTAAAAGGTGTACATCAAGATCCTTATCACACCAACAGTCATAATATTGGAAGTTGGAACACTTGAGCTCCCAAGTCTCCATTCCATCGAAAGGCAGAACAGAAGCCCTATTTATTTTTATGAGCATTTTCATCATATTTAGCTAACTCAAAGATGCGTAGAAAAGTGGAAGTCTGGGAAGTTGTCAAACCGAACCAATCTATTATTGGGAAGTCGGTGATGCGGAGTTCATAAAATGTATGTATGAGCGGAGTGGCATGATATTTAATACCTGAGGAGGCCTTTCCCCAGAAAATAATATATTATGCCTCTCTCCAAATGGAATGCAATGGTGCGAGACTGGATTTTCTGGTCTGACACTTCCATTCACACCCAAAATTCTCCTATTTCTCACTTTCTATTCTTATCAAGGACTTCACACTTCCACCTGTTAGTCATTATTTCAATACTTAATATTGGATATGATCCTCTTGTTACAGGATCAATACAGTTCTCCATCTTGAATCGTATGCACAGGGAACTTAATGAATTCTCACATTTAACCAAATTCAAATCTCTGTCGCAGTCATTACTATTATTATTATTACATGTGCTACACGTGCGTCCCTTTTGTTTCTTTACACTTAAACCCACAGTACAATGAAATACTGCAAGTAATTACCACGTTTCCATACAAGGTTCAGATTCAGAGTAATAAACTGTTTCCTTGAAACATTGAAATATAAAATATATACATATTTGTAATAAGTATTACTTACTTGAATTTATTGACAAAAGGCACATTGGCAAAGTTTGTGAAACCACAATGGCACGAAGCACGCCATACGAGCCATTACAATTTACAATAGGCGCTTCATACTATAGTAGCTGCCCGCCCAGCACAGCAATAGGCTCGACCATAAATACGATAGGCGCTGCGCTGCAATATGCATTTTTCTAAGGTTAGGTTAGGCAAAACATCATCTGTTGTTTCTTCCATCGGAGGCTTTGTTTATTTCGGTTATAGGCTTAGTATGATTAGGCCTTGTTACGGTTTGCCTTCATAACCAAATTGAAAAAAATCAGTCTGGACCACCAGATAGATATGTAGCTCCTATTGCAGTAGCCCCTACTGTATTGTAGAGCAGGCTGAATTATTGTACGATTGCTCCTAATCTAATTAACTTATTTTCCAGCCGCTGCTATCGCCGTATCGATAATTGTAATAGCTTCTCTTGGACAAGAACCAAACAAAGTAAGTATTCGAATTGCTGATACAAAACTAGGTTTATGCTGTAAAATACAGGTAAACATTTAAGAACGTAAATTGCATGTAGGTAGGAACAATTCGTTAATAGGTCTACGAAACCTTTCAGAAACGTAAAACGCCACAATGTGTACCACGAAATTATTATACTGCTTCGACTTCCAATAGCCCATAAATGTGAAATTGAATAAAAGTTGACGAGTCTGTGGCAGAGCGGTGGCAAGGGTAATTGGTGAGGTCATCATAACGACAAAGGAACAAGGGCTGATTATGATTTTGAAGTGGAAACGGATGAATATGATGGTTTATGACGAGAGTTCAGGCGAGACACAATGCACACTAAACCGAGTTCAGTTTATGTTTTTATTTGGGAAATGATGCGATTTGGTTGGAAATTGAGGATTAGGACGCCGTAGTAAATTGGGTCTTGAGTTTGAGTTGCTCTGAAATGAATGTAAATAGAGTGTGTGTGCCTGACTGCCTGACCCCTTGGTCCGTCTCCCACTTACAAAATATGTGGGCATGACGGGCGTTTATGGTGTTTATGTAAATACACAATATTCGGCGTGGAACGAGGTTTTGAGGACTCTGGTTGGCTCTTCTGGGCGAGGTTCTGGTGCGAGGGTTATTTCACTAGTTTTGCCTAACTTGGAATTCAAATCTCAGTGGTATAAAAGCCTGAAATCGTATGAAAGATAGAGAGGTTTGCATACAAAATATTCCGTTGTTATTGTTACATTTTTTATTCGAAATCAATTCTTTGGTTTCTGTTTTTTGAAGTTTTGAACTTTGGGCTAATTTTTTGTTCCCCTGCTATTTCCCCTGACGTATAAAACAGTTGATTTTTAAATTTATGCTAAACCTAATCGTGTAACAGTAATGCTTGACAACACGACATCAATTTAAGGACCAGTAAACTAATTTCGAGGTTTAACCGTTGATCAAAAATGAAATTAAGGGCTCTAAAAATGTAGGTATAAACATGTTTCAAGGTTGAGATCTAAATTTATTTAATAGCTAGTAACAATGAATAGTAATATTTGGTTAAACTTTATGGTGAATTTGTACATCAAGGGCAAATATGCTTGTGGAATTATGAGATTTTGCAAGTAGTAGTGTAAAAATTACAAGGGATGAAATGTAAGTAGGCTGAAACTAGTGAAATGCCCCTCGAATATTACGGTTGATGCCAGAAGTGATCTCTAATAAGACCGATCTCTCAATTCTCCCGATCCCCTCTCCACGTTGGCTCCAGCGTAGTTTATTATAAAAATGATGAATTCTGTTGTCTCGGCGGGAGTCCTTCGGAAAGCAGACTGTAGTTATGACGAGGAGTGTTTGGAGGTTATAGTAATAGGCAGATTATGAAGAACCCGGGTGATTCAGTGTCAGCGGCTCGGAGCAGATAGTTTCATCTAAGTCGCTATTAAGCTCCCTATTTACAAGCTGTCAATGAATTGTTCTCCATTGTCACGTCTGTTTTTGCCTCACACTATTTACACCGCATTACTTATGCATCTGTGAGTCTGTGGCCTGGGCCCTATTAGACCAATAATCCAGAAACACCCTGTCACTCTACTGCCCTTCTCTTCCCGTTAGTTCGGGGATCGGAAAATATTGTTATTACGGTTTTCAGATATTCGTGGTGAAGAAGTAATATTCAGGTTATGGATTATGGACCAAACTAAGCGTCAGCAGAAATTAGATTGGATAGGATCCAGGCTTAGGCTCTTGGCTGACATGACAAATTGAGAAATCAGTCTATTATATTCGTATTATTTGGGCAGGATTCCTTGTCTTTGTCCGCTGAAGATCAAACTTGTTATTCTTTCTCTCCCAAATCCCTGCTCCTTATTCCATCTAAATCAGAGACATGTCATGTTCATGCGGACATATAAAACGGTAAGACGATTAGGATAAAGTCTTTGGAAATGACTAATTCCTCCCTGGGCAATGATAGGCGGAGGCTGCTGTCATTGTGATAATAATACGGATAATCGGGAGTTTGCTGGAAGGGCCCAAATGACAGTCTATTACAAAAGGCGCTTATCGAAGAATGAAGGATACTCCTACTACGTATTTTAAGGATTGACCCTTTTGCTTTAGACTTCAGGATTGTCGGATTTTCTTTTGTCCCGAAAAGATATTACATCGGATTCCCTTTTTTATTTTCTGCTCCAAGATATTTATTTTTTAGAAAACAAATCGAGTGAATAAGTATGAAGCATTATTGTATGGAGGAGGCCGCAGCATAAAAAGGACTACAAATGTTCTATGTTCTTTTCGTCCAAATAGTCTTTTTGAAGGATAAAATGAAAAAGATCACAAGCCTGATACTGAGCCATCATGAATGAAGAGGTTTACGAGTTTTTGTTAGTTTTGTCGCAATGACGAAAGAAGTTCGTGCAAAAAAGTTCACCGAAAAAGCTCCACTGTTACCTTATGACCTTCAACTGTAGATTGCGGTCAGTGAACAGTTAGGCTAGGTTATTAGGTGAGATATCGTGAAATTGGATTAAACTAATTAGGTTGAAAAGCATTTTAATCGGACAAAATTATAGGAAACTTTTGCACCGGAACATTTTCGAGAGTACTTTGTTCATAGAACCTTCCATTTTTAAACTGTGTAGCTACTACATACGTACAACGTAGCAGAAATGGGAGCGTAAACCTAATCCGAGACAATTAACCCCGAGGATCGGATTTGCTGCATGCTCTATAATGGGATTGAACGAATAAGCTACTAAAAAAGTAATAAATTGACGACATAGCAAACCATCATCGTGCAAGTTCTATACGTACAATCGCACCCTTTATTGCCTAAAACCATAAGGCTCGGTAGGATAACCGAACTCAATCTCTACACACCGTAACCCTATTTAATATTCGTGTAATAATAAGTGAAGTAATATTGGTATTCAACCATAACACACGGAGACGAAGTACGAGGAAATCCTTTCTAAATCTAGTGTACTAATTAACATGTAATTATTCGTAAATCACCAGAGCCGCTAATATCATTAATAATCTAGTCAAAGGTACATCAATGGAATTTAAAATTAAGCTAGAGCTAACCTTGGGTAGTATATGTATAATACATATAAGTAAATGCTACTACGATACGCTAGAATATTTTTAAATTCTAAGTTCAGCAAATATAATTCGTTGACGCTATACGAAGTAAGCTTACGAATGAACAACAATTTTGGGACTGGGTTTTACTTGCTTTGGTGCAGCTGTCAGCTAGAACGATTGGCATTACACACATTGACATTCCATTCCATTTTGGAAATCCTCAATTTCCTGATCTATAACAATTGGTTACATATAATGCACTTTACCTAGTAATTGAAGTATAATCAATTGTTTTTATACTGTATTCTTCAGTATTCAGGTTTTCGAAAATGACATGAACCGTGCATTTTCATATAGCCGTTCGGACTGAAGCTGCAGCAAAACGAATAACGCGTTGAAATGCTTCAAGTACAGTAGGTAATAAATTGTTTTAGAGTTTAATAAGTAATTCAACAATATATTCAACAATATATTTATTTAGTCGATTCATCGTGTTCAGGCTTTCCAAAATGGTATAAACTGTCAACATGTGTCCTAATGTTCGGGCTGGAATCTGCCCCAAAGCAATTGGAAATCCATCCCAAATGTTGAAATTCACTATTTAGCTATGCAAACATCGTGTTTATGTATTTGATAGAATATTAGCCATGAATCTTTAGATTAATTCACCTATGGCATATACGGTGCAATACAGCCCGGTGCTGAATTGAGACCACCCGAACCCGATTGACCGATGCCCAACTGACGTGGAACCTCTCAATGTTGACCACACGTGTAGCGAGGGAAACTGTGTCTTAATTAGGAGGATGCGGAAAGACTAAAGACGGATTGTGAGCTGAGTTTTGACTCAATCAGGATCTTGTCAGAGAAGCGGTAATTTGTTGGAGAAAGGAGTTGCTGTGGACGTGAGGGTGTGAGCGTGCTGGAGAAGGAAGGGGTTCATGAAGGCCGTGGGACTCTGCTGCGGCGGGAGGCCTAATGGGTTATTAGCACTGGGAAAGGGTGGATTAGGTTGGGCTGGATTGGGTGAGGCTGCGGCCAGATGAGCGGGATGGGAGAACGGGCCTGGAATGCCTAATGCGGGTCTCAACGTGGCTGTCGGGGTGGGAGAAAGACTAGAGAGCCTAATGTCACGACCGCCACCACCCGAGCTGCTCGACCCTCGTTTCCCCACCGACTGACTCAGTCCGTGATGATGGACAGTGGGGTCATGGAGCTTCCGGATGTGCTTCTTCAGGTCAAAGTTCCGACAGAAGCCCTTGCCGCACGTCTTGCACGTGAACGGCTTCTTGTCGTTGTGCGTGTGCATGTGGAAAGTGAGGTTGTAGACCTGATGGAAGGCCTTGTTGCAGATATTACACTTGTAGGCCTTGTCCCCACTGTGCGTTAACTTGTGGTTCTTGTAGTTACCCTTCTGATGAAAGCCCTTCCCGCAAAACTCACAGATGAACGGCTTGTAGCCGTCGTGAATCCGGATGTGCGTATTGAGTGTGGAGCTCCGGTTGAAGGCCTTGCCGCAGGTTTGGCATTTATGCGGTTTTTCTGCAGTATGGATTATCTTATGGCGACAGAGGGTGGAAGCCTGGCGAAAGCCCTTTCCACACACTTTGCAAATAAAGGGCCTGGCTCCGGTGTGGACCGGCATGTGTCGAGTTAGGTTGTAGTGAGCATTGAATACTTTTCCGCACTCGAGACATGTGAATGACTTGTTGGAAATACTGTTGCCATTAGGGCTTCCCTTGGCATGACTACTTCCGCCGCTGCTATTCCGACTGCCCACTGGACTTAGCAGACTGTTACCGGTTGGAATGGAATTATCGTCCTCAGTGTCCGGCTTCACCACCAAAACCGCCTCCATCTTAGCTCTCCTTCGCCCATCGCTCACCTTATCTCGACTTGGTCGGCGTCTCGCCGCAATCTTCCCTAATTCCTTGCCGCAATTCAAATGTCCATTGTTCTTGGTGGGCGAGGAGAGGCGAGTTTTTGACTTCACAGGGGATGGGAAGGGGGTGCCCGGGTGGATTGAAGTCGGATGTCTTGGAATCACGGGTGTATCCTTCATGGTCTTGGGTGGAAAGCTGAAGGCAGTTGGAAATTGGCGGAAGTAGGCCCCAGAATTACTGTTAGCACTAGGATTACCGGGCTGGAACTGGGTCTTGGCTGCCGTGATGTAGGCGGCATAGAGGGAAGGGGGAAAGGCGTGTGTTTGATGCTGGTGGTTGTTGGGATGCGGCGGATGCGGAAACTGATTGGAGCCCATGACAGTGAGATAATGGGAGGACCCTCCGCTGGCCGGATAATAGAGAAAGGGATACTGACGGAGAAGGTCAGACGTGGTCACCATTCTCTCCGTGTACTCTCGAAACCCACCCTCGCCAAACACATTGGCCGGAACGTACTTTCTAAAAGCCGAGTCCGGCTTCTCAGGTGAAATGGACTTGGTGGAACTCAATTCGGTGGCTGAGAAGCAGGGTGAAATGCAATTACCCGGATCCTCAATCCGTCTCCGGCTCCCAGATTTGGCACGCATTCCACGTTCTTCCGAACTGAGATTGGCTTGGGCTTGTGGAGCGTGTCGAGGCATGAGTTGAGTGCAGTTCAACTTGCGGGAGGACGGGACGGACTCCATGATTTTTGCAATGGAGAAAGTAAGCAAGGAACTCTTGCCCGGACCCAGTTTCGGATTCGGCTTCTCCAAGTGATGACTGAGTCCTTCTCCCGTTTCGGCCAGGTCAGAGTCGAGCAGGAGCCGAGAGTGATTGTCCATCATCGTTGAAGCCAGGTTGTTGATAGGCTGCATTTGAGGGCTCCAACCTGAAATCATACAATCAACGAATGAACGTTTACTGTCGATTAATTGACTAAAACCCTTGCATACGCTATGTAGATCCTACGTGACGGTAAAATATTGTTATTTGCGAAGAAGTTAGAAAATTTTGATTATTGTATTGTTGTAAATTGTGGTCCGGTCAGGTTATTTTGACTTAGGTTAGTCTTTTCTAATAGTAAAGTGAAATTATTTCACACTTGTTCCCTGTAACGTTTTACAGAGAAATAACTCTGAGTAAAATTTTCCCTATACATCTTAACATGGTTCTGCCGTTCTCTCATCAACTACATAGAATCGTCTATGTCGCCTTGACTATGCTTGGAATCACACAATGCAGCCCAACTCAATTGAATATTCCTGTAAAGTGGTACGAGGATAATGGAATGGGACTAGGCAAATCTGAGCCCAGTGGATTAAGTAATCTCCGACTCGGAACCACATGCTTTTGACTGCTTGACTGACATGCCAGCATTTGAAGTCTTTAAGGAAGAGTGGGAGAAAAGTCGATTCCTGCACAACTCTGGCCGCCCTTCCTTCCCATAATAGAAAATACATAGAAGTCATGTTGTCCTCTCGAGAAGAAAATCAATCAAGTGCCAAGTGTTGGGAGAGGGAGAGTATACATTTAATATTTCCTATTACAAATTGTGGGCTGGGTGATAATAGACTTTTCTGATCCCAACAAAATGGTTTCTATTAACTCAAATCCCGCCAAACTCATTGTTCGAAACATAAAGCGTATCAAGGAGAAAGGAATTAGGATCCAACCAACCCTTTGAGTCTTCACAGTGAAACTACAAAGAAAATAAAGGCAGCGGCTCTTTCTTCCCTCCAAACGAGGACATGGGCAAGTGAGGCAGGCAGGAAGCATTGGAGCCGCCTCCGCCAAAAAACCCCAAACCTGAATGCTCGCCTTTTCTATTCAATGTGCAAATAAGAGCGAGCAGTGCATTGTGTCCTCTGTCTCCTGCCTTAAATCCAGTTTAGCGTCAACCCGTGCAACCGGATATATGCCCCAGCTCCCTGCCCTCCATTCCCTGGGCCTCATGTGCAGCCTAGGCTCGGCTAGGACCAGGAATTGTTCAAACAACTTTTGAGTCAAGTCCAAATAATAAAATAAACTTTAATTGATTCCAAGTCTCAAATGATTTCAAAACACGTTCCAATTCCATTGACACACATGAACTGACTTTCTCTCTTCCAATGTCAACTTATTTACACTAGGAAGCGAATGGTCATTTCCGAACGGCATGCAAGCAGCCTCTCTCATTATTTTTCTATTTGTTTTAAAAGAGACAGGAAGAAGAGTGTTCGCTGTGTCGGCTCTGCAAAAATGCACTAATTCTAATCGGCAAGCCGAAGTGTACAGAGCTGATCATGCTGCGCTGTGACCACTTGCATTAAATTAAATTCTGAATTTTATCAATTCTATCTCAAATACTTTTTTGAAAACTATTGTTCCGTATTCTTTGCTTCAAATACTTCTGCCAACACTTTCATTTCAAAATACGGCGATTGTATTTTTGCATTCATAACGGCAATTATGAATTTTAAAAAAAATTCAAATAACCGGGATACCGGTAGACAGGTAATATGACATTGCGGTTCTTAATCTAATTCGTCGGAACCTGCTAATTGGGCTATTCTGATTAGTTGGACTGTTTTTAAAACCTTGTTTCCTTTAAGTGCGTACAAGTAGCATGAAGCAATTATCGGAGACATGGAAATTCGGGTAATTGGGACATGTTGTTTTTGTTTTTCAACAGTTTGTGTACACGTTTGATTATCACGATGTGTATATATTGCATACCAAATCCAAGGCCTCACACAGCCGGTACGAGGTAATTCATCTTGAGGCCCCGGAACTGAAACCTGGGTTTACATGTTCTAGACTTCACGTTCTTACAGAATACATATTTATATGAATATAACAGCAAATGGTTAATTTGAATTCAATTTGCAATTTGCGTACAAGAACAAGTAACGATCGGAATTTAATTTGTAAAATTAGCAACTTCGAATATAATATCATGGAATTCAAATTATGGTTGAATTCCGTTGATATTCAGAATGAACCCTTCCATCCCAGCTCGGAGCCAGAAGAGCCTGTTCCAAAGTAGCTCTAAAAAGGTGTACACTTGAGTCCAGAAGAGATGAGATAAGGGAAGGCCGTGGCGTAAGCCTTTGAAGTGGGCAGAACCGAGAAATGGGGAACATAAAAGGGACACTGTGCAAACAGTGAGGTCTTTCTATGAGCCAGAGTGAAAGTTTGAGTGAAGAAGAAGCAGCAAGACGGGAGCAGGAGAAGAGTTGGAAATGTGGAAAAAGTGCGTATCAACACACACAATGCATTTCAAACTCACACACATCCAGAATAATGCCGTCTAAACGAAAGATGAGTTCTAGTTTCTATTCAGACGATATGTATTTGGGAGCAGCAGCAGCATGAGGGGAGCAGCATGAGTTTGTATATTCAAACATTGAAAAGAGCCAGCCCGGCCCAGGTCTCCAAGGAATCCCTGCCAATTAATATCCTGAGTATGTATACAGGCCAACTTCACGTAGCAAATGTTCAATTTACTCAGAAGTGGATGGGTAAGAGAAGGGAAATAGCCATCTTCACGTTTATTACTACATACATAGTAGTACCTATCTAATGCTTTTTCATTTGTACCATATGCATGCCGTAGGAAAGAAAGCAACTTTCCAGGGCGGAACGGCGAAAAATAAGCTCACGTTGAAATATATTCATTGGAAAAGTTTCCTCCAAAACTTCATTTATACCAGTTGAGATCAGGCTGTAAATTGCGGCCAGGCTACGTTCAGTTAAGTTAGATATATTGCTCGATTGCATTTCGAATGGTAAAGTAAGTTAGGTTTAATGGGAGGAAATTTTTTGGGGGAAACTGTTTCGTAGAATCTTCTAATCTACTAAGCCACTGTAGCCACTATAGCTCATCTGTGCAGAGCAAACAAGAAATAAATTACAATAACTTCCCAAACCTGCCTCAAGCAGTTCAGCTCTCAGTTTATAAATAAAATAATAAAGAACTATTTTTTTGAATAGCTTCAATCCTGGCATATTTACAATTTGGTTTCAACAGTTACGAGATTAGAAAACCAGCTTAAACTGACAAAATCTTTGTGCCTACGCCTCTACAGGGCGATGCACTACGACAGACGTGTGTTACTTTATGGCTTAGGCTAAAAAGGGTTGAAGGAAGGCCAATCTTGGGTGAGATCTGAGCTGGAACAAAGTGTTGTAAGTTCTAACTCATTTCTGACACGAAGGGTCGAGACGGAGTCTTTCACAGTTCGGCGTAGAGTGACCCTTGCAGGAGATATTTCACTCTATTTGGACAGTTACTTAACAAGTTGCGAGGGAGAAGTATTATATGATCCAATTTCCCTAATCGCATAATCACCCTTTAACTCCTCTTCTGTCCTAAACACACGCTCAAACTTTACAGGCCTAATTTACTTACGGAACAAACTTATTTTCTTTCTTTACACACACAATTATCCATATCCAAACTCATTTCACGCGATTAACTACAGCCGCGGCTAAAACATCGTGCCTACTGTTATATCCAATGTAAATGGTAGGAAATGTCACCCGTTCTTGTCGGTGTATATCCGTTTAATTTGAATCGAGTACAGAACAGGGCTTACGCTGTAAACACTCCTGGAAATTTTTATTAACACCCATGGAGAACATCCCTTCAAAAGTAAGTTTCATTGATTCTAGGTTAAGTTACGTTTTCCGAAATGCTTTCAGTAATAATTATTTTCATTCTACTGTAGTTAGGCTAGGTTAGATCCTTCAGAAAAGTCAATGAATGTTTAATTGGGTGTACACCTTGAGCGTTTACGAGGTTTCTCCTTAGATGCTACCCTATGTTACTTATCTCAAGTTTAGACGCACAATAATTAAATGGCCGATAAGCTAGAGCCGAGCAGATACCTTTATATAACAATTGCGCACAAGTAACGCGGTCTGCTGAGATTTTCACAAATATATATATATATTACTATTGTCATATAATATCCAAACTGTGGATATAAGAGATATAAAAAAAACTAATTTGATGCTAAGAAAATAATTCCAAAAGAAAAGAAAAGTGAAATCAATAGCGAAATTAAGATATTCTGCGTTATACTAAATACATTGAAGCCGCCCGTTGATTCAAATGTAAACACTTTTCTACTGAAAAGTTATATTGGAATTCTATTTCACAAATTACAGAAATTCAGAAAATTATTTCCACATGAAATTCACGCCAGTGCACATAAGAAATATTAAATATTCCAAGGCGTCATTATCCGATGTTTCTTGGCCAGTGCGTGCACTTTCTTTGGCTTCGCTCGAGTAACTGTGGAAAGTGGAACTGGCTGACTGGAGGCTAGACGGAAGGAGTGAACTTGTAGTCTCTACATGATTATTAGGAACGACAAAAGGAGGAGAGAAGACCTCATCGAGACTCAAGTGGTGGCTTTCTAATTTCCATTGTGAGGCTGAGCCTGGGTTGAGCTCTTGTGATGAAGTCTTGGCGTAGAGTCGATTACCAGCTCCTCCACGTTCAGAAGTTCATGCAATATTATTATTGTTGACTGCTGGGGAAATGAGATGACGGAGAAAGTCCTTGAGGATCCGATGAAGAGATAGAAACAGAAGAGACCTCGTCAGACACGGACACGGGCCAAAAGTGGCTTCCTCTCTCCCTTCCGCCCTCCCAAACCGCCGTCTGCCATCCCACAGCCAAAATATCCTCTACAGAACGTGATGTAATGTCATGCCCCTAACCAAACTTCTGCTCCACTTCACAGCGAATCTCAGGAAGACCACTTGACAAATGACAATACTTCCTTCGGAGCATGCTGTGCGTACTGCATAATCTACGTGGTAGTCATTTGCTACGTGCTACTACCATGTACCCGTTAACCCACACCCGAAAAGCTCCTTGTCGACAGCCTCAATTTACAATTCCTCATCCTCTATTTTCTTACTAGCCGAATGCATTTAAAATGTCGTTTTCCCTAAAGTCTGCACACGCTAATCCTATACGAAGAACATTTAAAAAAAAAATTAAATCGAGGGAACGAAATATTATTACTTTTTACGGGGCATCGTCTTTTCAAAAATTGTTAGAAAAGTTTATGTGCTCAGACCAGGTACGCTGCGAGCAACTATCATGCCAAGCTTCGCAATGATAACTAAATATTAAACCTCGCTTAACTTTGGCTTGTAAAAAATGATTAATATAGACACACAAAACTGTGTAAATTAAATATACATATTAGATGGACAATGAAATACAGATTGACTCGTCTTGTAACAATCTGCTTGACCCATTTCCCAAAAAAGCTGTATGATCTCCGGCAATAAAAACAATAATGATGATTTTTGTGCAACTTAAAATTAAAACTTCGCCCCTGGCTATAATTTCGCATAAGGAAAGGACGCACACTTGACTTTAGTCTCAGGGTGCATTCAAGTGTTCACGTCTTCAAAGGTTCCTGAGGGATATGATGTTTGTAATTATTTCCAAATCCAAATAACGACCCTGCAGTAAAGCAGCGTTGACATTACATTAATTGCTATTATAATTTACGATATACGCTCTTCAACCAAGCATACTTCGTTAAGAAAAGAGAATGTTGCATGTAATCCTTACGGCAAGAAGGCTACGTTTTAAGGGCTAAGTAAGACAGATGGGAAACTATGCTAACTCGGAAAGCATAACATCTTCCATTAACATTATCCACAGAAGCAGCTTCATACGTAAGCTAAGATTTTCTTAAGCTACCTTCCTATACCCGAACTATCGCTATTTACGAGCTTTTTGGTATTTTTACGTATGTTTCCTAATTTGCAAAAAAAAGGAAACAGTGTTCTGATCCATTAAGTTCCCCACATGGGGTCCCCAGTAGAGGCTAGACCGTAAAAGTAGTGTGCATGATTAAATTGGTCATCAACTTTACACCTGTGTCAAATGCTTCATCACGTTATTCAACATTTGTCCAACTCTCTCGCGCCCGCTACGCTTTTTCCACGCACTGAAATATTTTAGCAAGTTACATTACAAAGTCTGTCTTGGACACAAATTCAACTCCGCATACTGTTAAGGTTTACAAAGTCGTAAAGTGACCTGAACATCTTCCTTCTCCTCAAATCTAAATTTTACGACCAATGAAATTGTTTCTCAACTAACTCTACTGTCACTCTTGAGCCCTTTGCAAGTCGTGCCTTTATGACTGATATCTATTTTCCTTCTCTCCTTCTTAATTTGTTTACATTTTTACAATTTAATTAACTTTTTAATTGACAATTACATTTTCAGTTCATTCTAACCGCAACAGCTGTCTGTCAAACATGATTTCTTACTTTACTCTTAAGTTGAAGTTGGAGCTTATTGTATTTAATGCTTTCTGCAGAGTGTGTCCGGTTTGCGGCATGTGCACTTGCCAACGTTTAATACGAATTAAGTACAGACCATTGACAACTATTATTTTTTTAAATATCAAATCCGTGTATTTTCAGCTTTTCAGCTTGAGAACATACCTATTACAATTACATACAGACACAGTAATAATTGTGATAGGCTCATCTTCATGCAATTCTTATTCGCCAAAACACAAACAAAGATTTTATACCGAGAATCGTAAAAATATGCAAGCGTGCATGCAAATAAATCAAGATAATGCACTGTATCTGCCGCATGTCGCATGTGTCAAGCACGGGAAATAAATATGTACAATCGCTCCGTGGTTGACGGAGATGCATTCCCATTTTCAAAATACAACCAAATGGATGAACATATCGGTAATCTAATAGAAAGTTTAATGCATTCCCAACAACGTAACCTAATTTTCACTACAACTTTTAATATATAGGTAACTTATTTTTAGCAAGGAATGAAACTCAGCTGAAGCGGTTATGGCATATGGCATTAGGTTTCTACAGTTTTTGGACCATCGTATACCAAGAGCATCCGTCGAATCTGATTTTTAAAAAAAATATTTCCTTTTCTCTCACTATTCGATATTGAATTCAAAGAATGGCCATCAATATTTTAGTGTTGAGCGTTGAGTTTGATAAACTGAGAATTGTGCCATTGACAAAAGAAGTTGCACGTGGCGAATGGAAAGGACTGAATTGAAGGAGCGGGCCTGGCGTACGACAACAACTTCCGGTTCTAAGCTGGAAGGAGGCAGAAAAGAGCCTTAGAAAAGTTCATCTTGTGAATAGAGAGGAAGTGAGTTCATTTGAGACAAAATCCATTTGATGACGGTTAAGCCCACGCAGTCTGTCTTCAACAATAAAGGCTCGTGTTCTCCTCCTACTCAAGATTATATGAATTCGAACGAGTGCACGGATCAAAAAGACAATTTTCTTTAGTAAGTGTACTCCATAGTCAAAGAAAAAAAAGCTTTCGAGGCATTTAGTCCCACCGTGCACGAGTCGCACGTGTCAATAATCAAGTTCAACGGAATGAAACTTGATCTGCCGTCTTTTGTACTCTAGTTGAAGAAGTACTTCCTTGATCCGGGTTTTAGGCCAACTGACGTGCGTTATCATTTAACTCGACTTTGGCCTCACTTCTGGATTTGCACCTGCCTAGCTTCACATTTCAACCAACTTGCGTCTTGCGGATGCGGAAGATCAAGTTCTGCAGATTAATAGCGCGCGCTGCGCCGGAAGTAGCAAAAATTATTTACACAAAACTTTCTTCCCCTTGCAATACGATTCTAATATAGCAATTCTTCATTTAAAAAATTGATAACAAATCAATCAGCCAATTATAATAGTATTTTTGCTTTGGCTCTCTCGCTGCCTTATCAATTCAAATGCTCCACAATTTTATATTTTCTAATAAAATGGTATGAATTGGTTCAAAATAATGCATCTTGCATTGTAGTTATTTTCAAATGAATGAGCTCACCACAATTTTACATTGAAAATTGGAAACCCGATGGTGTTCTCAAGTTATAATTTGGCGCACGAGGATTGCCTACAGTTTGCGTCAAACCTTGGAGTAAAAACGACTATTTAAAATTGACACTAATTTGGATACTTGTTATTGTCAAGAATAGTTAGTCAGAAGTATTTTTCAGCAAATAGTGTTTGGTTATTCACATAGACGTAACTAATTGTACAAGAATTATGATAAACTGACGCCCGAAAACTTCCCGAAGTCTAAATTCCTGCAGTTTACTGGTAATTAGTGAATGTATTAAATAGTATTGACTTACCGTTCTTAAGTTGAAAGAGAGTTGATAATTGAGGTTGTAGCTATCTGTTTATTGAGTAAATCAAGTTGAAGAACTCTAACTTTTCCTCAAGTGAGATGAAGAGTTCTTTAGCAGCATTCACTTCCCAAAACTTTGATTAAAGCGTTTTTTTTGTACTATCGTCTGAATAGGTTCCAAGTGTTTTTCCCTATTATGCAAACCATAGTCTTCTCAAGCCCATCAAGTGTCTCTTCAACCGATCGTCGTCCTCATGCACGTTTAGAAGCAGTATGTTCTACTCCAAATTTCAGCTCCCTTCCCTTTCATTCCTCATTACCCCGAGTCTTCAATTGTTTTCACTCTCTCTCCTGTGTCCAAAATGAGGCAGAACGGGCAGGAATTGATTCCCACAAAACTGAATGGACACGCGAGTCAAGTCAAGATTTCCAGTCCAATTCCTCAATTCTTTAGCCAGCAATCACCTTTCATAATAAACGCTCGCTCATGCGTTCGCCTGGGTCGCGTGGAGAAACGTATGTCCGCACTTCAATTACTTGGATTTGTCGATTTACGTGGTAGCGTTTAGCCGATAATTGGGAAGTAACCCGAATTTACGCCCAAGGATAAGTAATTACAAGCATTTCCCCGAACTTTGTGGTTTGCTCTTCCGTTGCTCGGGTTTTCTTAGCGACGTGTAGAGAATATTTGAGACGAAACTTGGGATTTTCCCTTGAAGCTACTAACTTGATTTTGGAGGGCTCTGAAGCTCTTAAATTATTCTGATTTTCTGTGAAATAAATGAGAATGTTTGCTAAGGATAAGTCTTTCCAAGCCTGACTTTGAGAAGCTAATGAGAGGCATGCAGGCGTATTTCTTTGATTTGAGGCCCAGGACTGTTTGAAGTTGAAGACGAGGCTAGCGAGACGAGTGCCTATTAGGTCTTAGGTCTCTGGGAACAATCCGCCTGTCTTTGGTGAGACAAAAAAGGAGGGGGTCCTTGGGCAAAGTGCTGGGTCTCTGTTCTGGGCTGAGGAAGGGACATAGGCTCCGCAGCCCGAGTTGTTTGGTGGAAGGGGGCAAGCGCCGGTGTGAGTCTCAAGTTCTGTGGCAACTCCCAGCCTTTGGGTCTCGCCTCCTTCCCTCTTGTTCATTTGGGAACTCAAAACCAATACGGGCCAGGCCACTTCTCCATTGGCATCAGGCTCTGGGGCGAGAGACGGCGGTTCTCTGGAGGGAATATGGAATCCGGCTCAATTCGGGCTCCGCTTCCCAGCCTCTCTCCAATAATCTCCCGTCTCTCCCTTCAAACGGCCCAGCAGAGCTCTTGCCACACAAAATTATTATCATTATCCTCATCATCGATGGTCTCTTCTCATTCACGCTCCTCCGGACAGACTATGGATACACCGACAAAAAAATTGTATAAAACCACGGCACGACGGCATACGGTTTAGCAGACCTACTCGTCTGTGAAATAATAGCATTTCCCTTTTTTCCGCACTCCGTGTGGGTCTAGAAAAATGACAAAAAAAATTGTAATTCAAAAGTCCTAAAACTCAGTCCCTTGTACATTTGACTGCAAACAATGGATTTTTTAAAATAGAAAGTTGGCAACCTCCGGAGAGACATACAATGATTTTTGGGAGGATTGACTGGGCCGGTGATATTGGGAAAAGGATAATGGGAAGTCTCGTGGTGTGATCGGAGTATGTCTCAATCAGATCTATTCTCCTGCTCAATCATTTGCCATCAAGCAAATGAATTCTCTAACCGACAAATCTCCGTTTCGCCTTTCATCCCCGATCCACTCTTGAGCTCGGCATGAGATAAACTTTTAGACCATGAATAACGGAGCCTTATTAATTACGCTCGCTTTTACACTGGACCAATACAATGCGATGCAACGTAGTACAAAGGCAGTGGGCAGTAGGTAAGACGAAGAAGGGACAGAATAGGAAAACAAGCCTCGGTTCGTCTTTTCTCCCTGGTTGCTTACATGAATGTGACATGTGATTAGGGTGTGCCGACACAAGCGGTTGTAAACCTCTTAAAACATGCTACAACGCTATTAGGATTAAGTCAATGGGGCAAACGGAATAGGATTTACCTTGATCACTTCTTGCTCCTTGTTCCTTTGCCCAGGCTTCTAGTCGAAATATCAAAGGGATAAGATCCTTTAGCCGTCTTTGGGAGAAAAGGCTTAGCGGAGTTTAAGTAAATTATGGGATGGAACAAACCAGCAATACAAGAATTCTAAAGAAAAGAACATACGAGCACAGCTCGATGTGCTGATCTGCTAATACCTAAATACATGTGCATTTTGTCAAGTTTTGAGTAGCGTGTTTTGTAAGTAGTCAAAATCCCCAATTGCAACTCACTTGCCAGAATCTGCCCTTCTCGGTGCATTTGTCGAAAATACGATTTTGTGAGCAAATACAGTAGGACCGATCAAAACCTGGTGCGCTTTTACCCTACCGTTTATCAAGGAACAGTAAATTACATATTTAGGTGATACCGATACATATTTAAACGTCTATATGGGGTAATAGGTATATTGTATTGGACGCTAGATATTTCGTCTCGTTGAGGGCGACTACAGATTGATTCCTAATTAGTCTTTTCGACAATAATGGATCATATTCAGATAAACATCAATTTTATACAAAACTGAGTATTTTTAGCAAACCCCTTAGTCAACGCCAAATATTCCCATTTGGCAGACCGTAAGCCGAATTTTTTGCCTTGCACGAGAATTTTGATGTTTTAATACAAAGTAATGCCCCGAAACTAGAATCTATATACTGTACTAAAGTATTTTTCTCTTGAACCTCTGAATTCCATGCAATGAAATAATACAGCTACAATATTACTTATTTAGAACCTAAATTATAAAAACCCAATATATTGCTTGGGCTTCCAAGAGTGCTCATAAATAGTTGAAACCCTAAAGAATGTAATACACGAAGTATTGGTAATAAACTAAACTAGTAAGATATTTGACGATTAGTGTACCTATCCTAATAAAGAAGTTGCTCTTGATGTTTGTGTGTAATATCAAACATACTCGGCCGATGATGGGGTGGATTGTATTAATGAATTGAACGGTTCCGGATCTAGACCTGAATTTTAGTTCTTTACTCAAATCTAAAATTTTTGGTGCTCAACCATATATTTCGACCTATTTTAGCTCCATCCTGCATATTTTGATAGTAGAAACGAGAGGTGGACGTCGGGAACGCTTAATTAATCCGGATCTGGGCAAAATGTGATTCGTTTTGATCATTAGTTGATATTGGGATGCGGTGGTGCTGGGATGGAGGGGATCCGAGCTACGTACTTGAGAAGGGAGAAGAGGAGGGCTCAGGCACCTGAAAAGCTGAGGGTCCAAAATGGAAACATGTGTTCAAATGTAACATTAGATAATTGACTATTGAGTTTGAGGAGTGAGGACGGGAGAACAAGGGAAAAGGAAGGGGAAAGGAAAATACAGACCAAAAGTCTCAAGTATTTGTTCAAGAGCTTTCTCCACAAAAACTCAAGACGATGGACTCCTGGCTTAGTTATGGTATGGCTGGGCTTGGCATTACAAGTTACAAGCACTGCGTGTCTCTCCGGAGGCACTAGACCTTATTACAAAATCCATCTCCTTAATTCACTCCCGATCAAAAGGCATTGTAAACTACAGCATAAAATATGTCAATATTTAGAGTACCAACTTTAGTTGCCTACACTCTTGTATAGCCCTTCCTTGTTCAATTGAATTGGAGTCGAGTTGAAAGGGCAATACTAATAATGCTATATATCTGTTATGCTTAAAATCATGAACAGTTTGTCATACCGCCCTTGATGTACATTCCAGAAGTTTTTCAATTCTTAATGTAGCCAAACTCCGTCAAACTTGCATATAAAGTACGTGAAGTGAAAATGGTATTACCCACATTTATAAATTAAAATTAAATTAAATAATCAAATAATTCTAAAATTCTAAATAAGTAATTGTATAATTAAAAATAATTAAAATAAATTAAGCACAAGGTTTTTAGAGTCTTATTTATTCACATATTTCCAGTCAATTACAAAGTTCTACCGTTACATGAATCTGAATTTAAGCATTGAGAATACCACAGAACCAGGGATTACTGTGTAACTGGGAAGCTTTAAACCAGGCTATATTCGTAGTATAGAGTTAATATTAACACAGGAATTATCGTACTAATTAAAATTCACGGATTTGTGGATGAGTTTATTTTACAATCGTTTAGATCTCAGTTGGAAGTTGGAATAGTAAATGTATTTGTTTTGAGCACAGGAATATTTGGAG
Source organism: Ceratophysella sigillata (assembly GCA_034693865.1). Taxonomy (NCBI): domain Eukaryota; kingdom Metazoa; phylum Arthropoda; class Collembola; order Poduromorpha; family Hypogastruridae; genus Ceratophysella; species Ceratophysella sigillata. The sequence continues at coordinate 28,464 of JAQFXY010000281.1, forward strand.
TTGACTTAGGAAGCGTAAGAATTCCGTATATTAATTTACTTTACATCCACGGCATAACTGCATAGCTAATGAGTAACGACCGAAAACAGACACGATTTACAACTTTGGTTAGGAAATTCCTTGCATGAATTATATTTGACCTCAGGTTGGCTAATATAATAATTGTAGAATTCACTAGCTATGTTAAAATAGTACTTGCTCTTTCAACGGAGAAATTAAATATTTCAAAAATTCTTCCAATACTAAAATTAACGTACTTCTATTCCAATTACTTTGCTAAAAGTTTACAGTGTAAATAATTAAAGAGAAATACGCCATGCTCTTTTGGCTTCGGTTTATGGCCTAGAACGCAGTTCAAGTTGAGTGAGAAATGGTATTTCTCTGAATTCGTGATAGATCTTAACTTTTTGTGTAGGAACCTACAATAGTGGATAGGCTTAAGAAGTGGAAACATATGGAGATACATACATAGATACAAGTACAGAAGTACATGTGTACAAATCCATGAGCAACAATCCCCCCGTAGTACTTGAAAGAGATGCTGTTTTCATGGAATTTTGGCTCTTTTATTCATTCGATTCTCTTGTTCACGCATGGTCTCATGAATTTTATTTCCAATCCAAATCCTGGGAGAAAAGCAAAGAATGTCTTGGAGAAGAAGATGAGCTTTGCTCTGTCTCTCTCTCAAGAAAGGTAGGAGAAGGAAGCAGTAGGCTTCAGGGAAACACGACAATTCACACTCTACCCAATCCATTCAAATTATTCGAAAATGGTTTTACCTCCAATCAGCATCTACAGGATTCAAATTAAATATAACTTACTGATTACAAATTCTAGATTTCGTGCGATACTCAATTACAGCCACAGGTCCCATTGACCTTCTCTCAATACTATAATTATAATTATATCTGTAAGGTACGCTGAAGTTCCTGTATTTGGCTTGGGAAGTTCAAGTTAAAATTAGAACCAGTACCTTCAGCTTTTCTGTTCCACTATGGTCATAATTTTCAAATAATTATTTTGTTGCCTACATACATGTATGTACCAATAAGCTTATCTTTATATCAAAATGCTTAATTTTTGTGCCTCTTTCGTACAACATACAATACGTTTCCCCACGATGGCAATCACATTTCTTTAACAGCTCCACAAGAGACATCACAGCACTTCTGGACTCTGGACTGGTCACCTCTGCTCTCTGCTTGTCTACTCATCCCAGGAATCACCTTAACAAGGTAGTTAATTCATTTAACCATTTGTAATAATTAAGCTAACCTTAGCTAACACATCCTAATCACTATCCACGTGGCTAGTGAAGCACGTACACAAGTGGAGATTACGTGGTTTTCAGTGTAATGTTTCGGTGAATTACAGGCTGCCCATTAAAATAAGACCATGACTCGAATAGGAAAAAGCTGTTTGTTTGGTTTTGCAATTTTTAATTAATTCTACATAGCCTGTTGACATAATTTCTCGTGTGGAGGCCTGAATAAAGGAATGTATATATTTTGCAATTTATGTATAACTCTTTTGAATTGTAGTAAACCTTTACTGTGAACTTGGTTATAAAATATGGTACAACACAGTTAATTAATAACGATTTCTTATTACCATATTAGACTTTGTAATTTCCTCTAGATCTTTCCTAGACGAGCGTTTGTTTCTCAACTCAACCCCAATTATTTTGAGTTGACTTGAATTTGAAGAACTCGACAATTAAGAATTTGTTTAGAATAACTACGAATTTTTGTCTATGAGTTATGAGTTGGGCCATGCAAAATAAGTAGAGGCTGGATGGAGGCTCATAGGCCAGAGGCCCACTCCGAATTGTCGTGAAACGGAGCCAGAGCCTAGCTCGAGCGTATTAGAGGTTAGAGAAGTGAGTAGTTGATCCTTGGAGATCCCTTTCATCTCGCTCTGGGTAAACGTTAGATTTAGTAGCGCGTACTTATTGATCCTTTCACGTTTACATTTATTATGTTCTCTCGCTCAAGAAATCCCCAATTTCCTTTCTCTCCTCATCTCTTCATAATAATAGACTTCTTTTCCTCAGAGGCAGGAAGTATGAGCCAATTCCTTCAGCTCTCCCAGCCCCAGCCATCCATACAACTCACCTTCAATACAGACCTTCATAAATACACTCAGGGATATCCTTCTGGCTTGTGACCCATGCCTCGTGTACTTAGGTGGTGGCAATGACTCCAGTTCATAAACTCCCGTTTAGCGTATCGCTCGGACTCGTACCTACCATAATATTCATAGCAACTAGCAACAGCAATGAATATCGGTGATAGAAAATAATTATTTCGAGAAGATTACTGTTTATTACTACTAAATAGTAACCCAAGAATAGGTGCAAATGCACATGAACCTAAGTTAGAATCCTCGGTCAAAGGACCTAATTTCATGGTTTTATCCACTCCAGGATTATTAAGCCCTGTACTTGCTTGAGGACAAAATTATATTTAAATTCAGTAATTCATTTGTTAGTACAGACGGTAGCTTCGCCTTGAAGCTTAGGGATGTTCACCAAACTTCAAAACAGTTAAATACACGCATAAATAGATGGACAAGTAATACTTCTACCTATACTCATAGCAAAATTTTTGTAGATAGAAGCAAATAAATATTTTTATTTTTTATTTATTTACCAGAACTTTTTCAGCAATTGACATTTGCAGTTTGATTTGGGTCTGTTTATCTGCGATTCCGTGTGTTGACAAAAGGTGAGCAGGCATGTGAAATTCCTATGGATTTTGACAGCCCAAAAAAACTATAGGTTCGAATAAAAGTATTGTTTGAAAATGAAATGCTGAATTCTGGCTCTGCTTTTCTGGCTCGGTCGCTTTGTCTATTAAGGAACACGCAACGAAATTACATATTAGGGTCAAAATCCTTTGAAAGTAGTATTCCACATTGTAATGTACTATGTAGGTGCTTTATTTTTTACAAACGGCATGGAAAGACTGTAATTATTTCTACGCTCACATGCATTTTCTGCTCAGAAATGAGAAAAGGACAATAATAGTTGAGCAGAGCGAGCACAGTAGGAGGTGTGGAGTAATTACAGGCTGGACAGGGGATGATTTGACATCCACATCCTACAAATACCTACTTTTCTTCTTGAATAAACTCGGTAAGCCCATTCAGATTCGTAAGCAGGGAATGATTGCATTGAAGTTACGGAACTCGGGGCACATGAAACCGGTGCGGATCCGGACGACGAAGCTATGGAAAATAGTCATTCCGTATCCCATGCACAAAATAAAAAAAAATAATCTAGACATGGCATATAATGTCTGCTGAACTCGTTTAGGCTATTTTACTACTGACAATTCCGAGACCACAAGCATCAGCGCAAGGGTTTTGAAACGTAGTATAAGGTAAATTAATTTTTTTAAAAAATTGTGTAGACATAAGATTTGTCCGAGTTGTAGCTTCTTAGGCCAATAAACATAAAAACAGTCGAGTTAATAGTGGCTTTCGATGATGTTTATTTCTATTTGCTTTTCTGTTTACATTGGGCTTGATGAAGGGACAGGTAGAAAAACATGTGAATGAAGCATGTCATTGGTGTTGCATAGCCCGTAAATGATGTAGGAGTTAGGTCATGCATGTGAGTAATAAGGACGGGTTGTTGGGACGAATTGAGAGCATACATTGGATTTAGAAAGATTTAGGATTAGTGGCATTATTGGGTGAAATGAGGGAAAAGAGTAAATGGAAATTCTCAATACTTGGGACACAATCCATTTTCCCTCATTTGTCAAAGCCTCTGAGTAGGAGTAGCATCCAGCAGCATAGCATGGCCAAGTGAGCTATTTACAATTAAATAGAATGAATTCAGTCAACTCTGCTAAATAGTACAACCAGACACATACACAAATAACAAGTTTTATTCTCTTTTGGCGGTGAGCGTCTTTGCGTTTCTTTCCAGAACAGGGAGATGATTGACAAGCAGGACATTTCTATTTGCTCTTCGGCCTTTCTTTTCTTCATAATCTCCTAATCCTGTTATATGCGTCTTCCTTTGTACCCCTTTCAACCGCTTTGACTCGTTTACTCCTCCAATCTCCGCTCCTCCAAGCAATAGCATAAAAACAACCCTTGGAAACATGTACCTTCCATGACATAAGAATCCTTGTAATACAGGATGGGATTGCAATGATTAGATAATGCATTAGGCATGCGATTGGAAAATATTTGAACAAATGAAGGGAAATAACACTTCGTGAAGTTTTTAAGTCAATAAGTCGTAATTAAGTTATTCAGAAATATCTGCCAAGCAAACCAAATACGACCTCCGTTAAACGTGCTAAATAGAAGCTATAGAGATACCTCATTGAAACATATTTATGACTAATTATCGAAGCACGCCAAAATGGCCAAAATAATAACAGCTAAATGAATTATAAATGTACAACAAGGGTTAGAGTAATACGGGCAAGACCGTACAAAATCCTAAATATTGATATTCAATTAATTAGTTAAAGTTAGGTTTCTGACGCCCGAAGATTACAAAAAAATAGGGTTTAGCTATTATGGCATGGAACTTTTTTTATTGTCTGCTTTGGTCAAGTGTCTACTGACAATTAACGAAATTCTTTAGTTTTATTCCCAAAATGGTTGAGTGCTGAATGCTGCATGACTGCTGAGTTCTATGAGTCCATCCTGTTTCCAACAGAGAGCCAGCTCAGGAAATTAGAATATGTTCTTACTCTTAGCATTTTGGCTGTGAGATTCCAGGTAAATTCGAGGCGTATCAATGAACTAAAATCTAGAAAACGACAAAAGAAATAACAAGATAATAGATTAATTTTTTTTGAATTAACCAGTACCTACTACTTGAAAGCGACTCTGTAAGCAACTAAGGAAGTTACAAGCCTTTTCATTTGAAACTGTTTCAGCGTGTGAAGTATGCATTTGTTGTGCTGCGCTGCGTTGTGACTTTCATGAAGGTAGGTACTCATATTTAAATAAATGAAAAGTGTATAGTGTACACATTACGTAAGAACTATGTACATACAGTCCATATCTTGTGACAAGTCATAAATGTGGGAAAGTGAGCGGCGTGTTCAATACATTAAAATACATTTCAATTTCGTTTAATACTTTATACTTTAATATACTAGGCTACTCGGTGAAATGTTAAATGGATGGAGTCCTTAAGTGGTTCCACTGCTAGCAATACAATTCAAATACAATGCAGTGAGGGTATAATGGTATGAGTTTCTCAAGTGATTATAGTGGGAATGACAAAGGGTATTAATAATATGACATTTTTGCTTTCAACCCATGGATACTATTTTATTTGTTATTGGAAAGTAAAACTGTTTCATATTCCCTGGAAAAAGTTCTACTTGGATATATTATGAATAACAATTGGATTGTAGGCCTGGATTTGCTATCCCTCTGAACGGGATTTAACATTGAGTTTTACTGAGTGTGAGACCGAAATGAGACCCCCTATGACGTAATTATCACTGATCTCACCACCACTCTCCTCAATCAAGACCCATGGAATCTATTGCAGCAGAGAAGTCGTCAATCTGATCTTGAGCCTCTCAACGAGCAGGAATTCAATGAGCTTCCAGACCTATTATTTGATTCGCCTCCAGCTATCCATTCACACTCTCACCGAGTGCCTACTTTGGGCCTTTGTGGGAAGGATAAGGATACATGAAGGATCTGGGCAATTGGGAATTGGGAACAGTAGCAGGCATTTATAAAATAATAAACTGGTCCAAGTTCCATAATGACTCTGACTCCGAACAATCAGTTTCAACCCTTACTTGCCACAATGGAAGCAGAGAAAAAGTATTGTCAATTTCATTTAAGTAGGTTTTAGTTCCCAGGGTGTCATTGTAAATCCGACTAAACCTCTCGTTCTGTGGCTACAGTATTAATCCGCATATTTCATAATTCATAATATAAAACTTGAAATGAACTAAAGAAATCCCAAGATCGACAGCAATAAGCCGTCAGTCAATCATAATTAACTTCAATGTGTGGACAGGCTAAACAAAACGTAATGTTGAGATTTGTAAAACGTGGAAGTACATTTATTGCAGGAAGAGAATGCCTCAATTATAACAAAAGGGAATGGAAGTTAATGAAAATGCAACAAGGGGAAGGTCGGTCGGCCGAAAGCTCCAGAAATAAGGAGAGGCAAACCGACAGGAGAGGAAATCAGTTTAAGTCAGAAAAACTGCATAAAATAGAAAACATAAAATGCATTAAAGATGCAAACAAGTGAAGTACTAATATAGGCACTGATTGATTGATTGATTTCAAAACCTGCATATTATTGTATTTAGTCGACGCAAGTCAGCCTTCGTCTGTTTTATGAGCTTAACATGGGATGCACCAGCTCCATGCGGGAGCACCTCACAATAGCAAAGCCATCATAATAGCAAAACTTCAAAATAGCAACACCTCATTATAATAGCAAAACCTCAAAATAGGAACAAACCAGTTTCTTTATTAATTGCTTCTATAATCAAAATTGACCTACTCCATTTTACAAGCAATACTACATGAATTGCATTCATAAGCACTAAAAGTAGGTATTTACAACGCAGACGTATTTCTTAAATTCCATTTACCTGAATTAACATACAACATGCTAGTGCTCCTACGATATAGTGTATTCAATAACGATAACAAGTATTCTCGGTATTCTGTACATTAAATGGATAGTAATTCTAACATCCTACCTGTCATTGCTCCTGTTATTTTAGACCAGAAAGGTCGTATGGGATGGTCCGGTCGTCCGTCCGTCTGTCTGTCCGTCTGTCACGCTTTAAATAGACCCAAAATGACGTAAACGGGTGTTAAAATAAAAGTTTCAAAAATTAAATACCATTTTAAATAGGGGCAATCGAGCAATTCTGTGGACTTGAGTCCAAACATGGAAACGAGTATGGATTTACAAAATGCAATTTTGATTTGACTTATATACGTCATATGTAAATCCGTTTAATTAAATTTGATTTGATTTATATACGTCAAATGTAAATCCGTTCAAATTTTGATGTGATTTATATACGTCATATTTAAATCCTTATGATTAACTCAGTCTTGCTATAAAATAGGCTGGCTGGTGTATGTAATCGCCTTTCTGGTCCCGAGCTGCCGAAGGCAGGTTTTTCTTTAAATCTGAACTGACTATTTTTTAATTTTAGTTTGATGCATGCAAATGCATTGAGTCATGAACCACGACTATATTCTCTTAATTAAATTGTCAGTTGTTGCTATTATGAAACTGTTGCTATTATGATGTTGTTGCTATTGTGACATGGAAGCGCTCCATGCAACTGCTTAGAACATAGTGGCAACGAAGTTTTGGTTTAGGATGAACTATTGTATCTTTATTTACAGAAGATTGGCGTAGGCTATATTCCTTATGCAATGTCCGAATCCCATTCGCCCATGTCGAAGCAAAAAAGGGTCAATGATTTTGTTTCCTATTACGCAGTGAGTGTCAGTAGTCAGAAGGCATGCTTTTAAGATTATTGGATTCTTTTGAATTTTCCATCTGAGCCCAAATTAGCTTATGAATGTAGTTTGCATTCACCGTTTTCTTTTGAGCTTTCATCTCGTCTCCTCTTGTGTGTTTCTATTCCGCTTCCACTCTTGAGCTGTTGAGATGAGCTCATTACATAATCGAAGTGAAAGGAAAGAAGAGATCTGCGTGAGAAAGACTTTTAACTTTCTTCCATTCATTTATTCAGTCGCTGGAATGACGCCCACTTCAAACTTATCATTGATCCTCTTCAGGATTCTCTATGTCGGCAAATCCGTTCACGCGAGTCAGCCTCGATGGACAAGGTGTCAGGACGATTCATAGCGGCACAACTCATCCACAATACGATTTTATACGATCCAACGCCAAATTCATAGTTACTATTGTTCGTTTTTCTGGAATTCATGGCCGGTCACAAGTCTTAATTAATATAGACACTACAAAGGGACGCGCATGCAGTTCTTCATTGAAATAATTCCGTTGTGAGCAACGCTAGATTGACAAAATTTAAAAAAAAAGGAATCCTAAGTTGCGCTGCACTAAAAAAAACCCATATGAAAAATAGTATAAAATTAAGACACTCTTCTAATGTCTTGTTTTTTCTACTAAAAAGTCAAATAATATTCATATTACATTGTCTCAAGCTGAATAACTAACGTGAGAGTACCTATATTCAGCAGCCTCGAACTTAAAGAACTTGAAGGAAGAAACTATGAATATTCAGGTTTACTATAAAAAACATTGTTTTAGTGCAGATGTTTCTACATAGATAGCCTTCAACGTATATATACAATATCTACGCTATAACAACTTTTATTGCACGGAGCCCTTGATAAACCCGAATTCGCAGGATTTCCTCGTGCACTCCTATGAATAGCTGTGATGTATGATTGTAAACAAATGTTTTACACAGGCGGTGCTTCGAAGGCTGTTGTTTCCAAAGCTGTAACCAAATCCAGTTACTCTAAGCCAATCGCAATGATGCCAGTGGAGAGCGCTGTTCCTGTCGGCTACGGGTTCGTTGTTCTAACGGCCCTTGGCTCGATTATGCTTATCACCTGGAACGCCATCAAAGTGGCTTATGGCCGGGTTGTCCACAATGTACCTTATCCGACCATGTACACCCCGGACAAAGTTGCGTTCAACTGCATTCTGCGAGCTCAACAAGGAACGCTTGAGAACTACAACCAGTTCCTGATAACACTGCTGATTGGTGGACTTGAGATGCCTTATTTCTGGTAAGCTATGCAAAACAAATGCAAATGTTTTGAAATAATAGTGTAGTATGAAAACCAGAGCAGCTTATCAATACATTAGCGTTAAAGTAAATCCCATCTGCTCCATGTTGTAAATTTTTCACGCCATACATTCAGAGCTAGGAACTACAACATGGAACGAACATGAATTTTCTAAAATGCAGCTGCAGCTAATCAAACGATACCTGAAATTTGAAAATTGATATTTACTAAAGATTTGTGATAATATTTAATTTCAGTACCCTGGCAGGCATTATTTGGATTGCTGGCCGAGTTTCTTATGCGGATGGATACTACACCGGAGAACATACTACGAAAGCCCATGGAAAATTCGGATTTGTTGGAACATTTATGCTTCTCATGGCTACCACGCTATTTGCTTTTCAACACCTCGGGTGAAGATTTTCACCCGCTCACATAAAATTCGCACAAACCTTTTCAGTTCACCGTTCACATCGTTTCTGATATCATTTCCTTTAATTTCCTTTAGTTTAACCATAATCAAATTTCGAGGACGCTTCAATAGACAAAAAATGGCTTAGCATTTGCTCTTGTAATTACTTTTTCTGTACTTGTGGGCAAATATGGAGTTTATGTTTTCTGTTCCACTTAAATTTAAATAATTATTCGTTTTACACTTTACTTTGGAAATCAACGAATATTTTTGTCATCACCTATTACATCTTTAGCGATTTACTATTAGGCACCGCAATACTTTAATCACTTTTAAACGAATTTCATGTAATTAGAAAATAATCCTAAATTGATGTGCACCTCCACGAAAGAAAACCTACCCGTTCGATTTGTCGGTTAACTCTCGATTTAGAAAGTGAGAGTTTGGAGGGAAAAAAA
>JAQFXY010000282.1:0-38041 GCA_034693865.1 Ceratophysella sigillata
TCCACGCCCACGCCCAAAGTAGTTATGCCAAGCGCTGGCCAAATCCACGCCCACGCCCGATCCACGCCCACGCCCAATCCACGTCCACGCCCAATCCACGCCCACGCCCAAAGTAGTTAGGCCAAGATCCGGCCAAATCCACGCCCAATCCACGCCCAATCCACGCCCACGCCCAAAGTAGTTAGACCAAGCTATGGCCAAATCCACGCCCACGCCCACGTCCGCAAAAGTAGTTCGTACATCTGGCAACATAGTCCACGCCCACGTCCACGTCGGGCGTGGGCGTGGTTTTTAGTAGTTCCCTCCAGATTCATTCAGATTGCAAAAACTTTTGTTGACGTAATTTCAAAAGACAGGCACGTCGAGTGCATTTTTGAGCATGAGAACAAAAGTACTTGTACGTATAGATTCTTGGTTCGCAGTTTTTTGTAAAAATGAATTTCCAGAATTGAGTCGGTAGGCACTTTGTGGCAATAGAGATAGGGATAACCGAGAGTCGCCGTACCATTAACGTAGTAAGGAAATGTAGCTTATTCAAAAACTAAATGTAAATGTACTAAAATTTAAGTCATAACCACAATCTGATTATCTCAAGCCTTATCTGACTCACTATCTTCACATATAACGAGCTTATTTGTTTTGCGTTATATAGGTAGGTAGCTATTGGCTCAAAACACGTTATATGTACATATTTCTGTGCAAGTTGTAACCAGTTCAGTTACACCGATCAGTGCTTGGCACTGAAATATGGGCCAACTAGTACTTTTTAACTGTCTTGACTTAGGTTATAGACGTTTACATTATTGCATTAACTGGCTTTCTCTCAATCGGTTGTGCACTATTTATGCAGGAAACGGGCAACACGCACTATGTACGGTGACACAAAATTAAAATTCTTATCAAGACTTGCTATAAATCTTGAAGGATCTTTGCTATGAACTCGGGAATTAAATTTAAAGCTGTGAAATCATCATATCACGATTTTGAGTCCTATCATGAGTGTCGTACATATTTATAAAGTGTGCAGTGCGGTTTGCAGTGTGTAGCTGCGAGCCGAAATTCATTCCCTGCATTCTGTGCCAAATAACTTTTCCCCAACCCAGTTTTGACATGTTTTCTGCTAGGCTGTTGTTGTCAGTTACTAATATGTAGGAATTAGAAAATTCACAAGTGGTTTTCAAGTGTCAGGTATTAAAGTGTTACTTGAACTCCAACCACCGCAACACCCTGACGTAAATGCCTCCGAGAAGATAATTTCAAGAAGCCTGGAAGACCTAAATACCTCCGTCGATCCCATGGAAGTTCGTCGTGAACAATTCATCTCGTCCCACTTCACCGCCGTAATTTTTCCCGTTCATTTAACCGTAGGTACGCAGTATAAACAGGAAAAGAGTTAAGTGATAAAATAATGCCTGGCGCTACAATAAACAGAAGGACTGATGGATTAAAATTCATACGGTTAGAAAGAAATAGAAACAGCTCCGAAAAGCTTATTAACTAAAATACAAGTCGGAGTGAAATTTCGAGTTATATTGTAAGTGAGTACCTGGGTTGTCCTTTTGTCGTATTCCTGGGTCACCTGGAGAAGCGAGAAGCTTCTCATGATGTGGTGGCCATGATGCAAGCGTTTGAACGGAACTGAATATGGGAGTGCAGCCGCACTGCAGTTGTGTGGAACTTGAATGTAAATCTTGAATGAAGAATGAGGCATAAAAGCGGTATTAGTTTAGCATAAGCTTTATGGTAAATAATTCCCTGTTTAGATTGTGATCGGTTTATAAAAAACCAAAATATATCATTTATGTCGATGAAGTAACAGTCGATGATTCTTCGCCGCCATGCATTTTTTGAGATGTAATTTCGTAGCGATGAAATGTGCGCCTCAAGTTTAAGAAGTCTTTTCCGGAAGTATTTATAAATAGAATACATGTCTACGTGTGGCTCCGTATAGCCAAGGCTGATAATCTTTGAACTGGAATCTATAAATAATATAGTGGATCTGCACCCCCTCACTTTTCTATATATTAAGGATGTGTCAAATTCTTGTAGTAGGAGAATTTGAAAACTCGCAATCTTTATAAATAGATTCATCGATGCACAGCATAAATATTTGCATTATTCGCATACCTTTCATTCATTGAATAAACATTTCCTCCTATAAATTTCCTTACCGTAAAGCGATTACCCTTACACTACTTGTGCTTGAATATTATTCCGGAGAAAGCATGATTTTATTACGTGCGTTTAAGCTGAATAATTTCTACAATTTCTATTGATGAGTAGGTATTAGGTATGCAAGTTGTGTCGCTCGATAGCGTATAGTAAATGTTTTTGATTTTATTTAATCATAACACATTAAGATAATATTTTGTCCTCGTTATAGCAGGTGGTGCGACATTATAAAGAATTATAATTACATTTCATATTGCCTTTGAAATACGACCATACCCTTGCTTGGTGACAATCTAAGTACTAGACGAGGCTTTAAAGTAACGATCAATAGTTTTTTACACACACTAGAAATAAGGATTTAACTGCTTAAGACACGGATTAACTAACGTGTGCTTTAGCTCTTGACAAATTCTAAGTTTGTGACTTAAGTGCACCTAAGTACATAATATCTATTAGTTCTCCACTGGCAACATAAGTAAAAGTGTGCAGTCCAAATAGTGAGATTGAATGCAGCCTGAATTCTACTTTCTACTACAACTAGCATGGGCACATATGCAAAACTTGTGATGTAATGTATCAAGATTTAACATGTGGATATAAATAAGACAATTATTAAGAAAGATATATCAGTGTAAATAACAGTAATGCTAGAGTTGGGGGGAAAATCTACTGCAGACGAAGCCAAGAAGCGAATCTACGTCTAGTAGCCTATATCCCGCCAGTACGTTACGGTGCTTACGAGACGAAGGTTTCATAATTCTCTCAAAAAATTAAAACCTTGCGGATCCAGTCCTAATAGGTTAGACATATAATATGATATATGCATATAATATATTTGATTCATTTTATATTTTCTCAAGTTCCAGATCTTGCTTACCAATTCATGGTAGAACTTTTCTGTTTTAAAATGTATATTGCACATTAGAGTGAATATATCATAAATAAAATGTATTTATTTTGAGGAAGTAGCCAACACATCCTGTGGAATTTCGGCCTACAAGGCTGAGACTTACACTAGCACCAACTACTACACTAGCATATATACAAAGGGATCTACTCAATAACGCTAAGAATACATTGAGAATAATTTGGAGTGCTCAAGCAGTTGTATCTATGAATGAAGTGCTGGAAAGTGCTTATAAGTTGAAAATTGAGTGAAGGATGGCCGAGCATTGTTGAAGTAGTTTTTGCATTTTTGCAATCTGTTTCTGGCTTCTCAGCGGATTGGCATTGTTGCGTTCCGTGTGCTGAGTTTACTCCTTGGATCCCGTGCTCATCCATTCATTTTCATTACTGTTTCCGGCCGAGGAGAGGTCTTGGGAGAAGGACGAGGGCGGTGGAACGCGAAAGTTCAACAAATCTCCTCGTCCAACTCCGTTGTACTCAACTCCATCAGCCCGCTTCTTCTTTCCAGGCCCAGCTGCAAAGTTGGCTGCTGCAAGGCCCATCAAATGCTTCGCCGCCTGGCTTCCCGAAAACCCTCGACCCAGTCCCAAATCCAAACCACGCTTCGAACTGAAAAAACACAAAATAGCAACAATTAGCATTTAATAGAAAATCGTGTTGTATCAAACGGATGGACAAAACAAGAAAGATTCACGGATGTATTGCACAGATATTGGGCGAACGGGAGGGGTGCCTGTTGGCTTAATAAGGAATTTTAAAATTGAATAATAGTCACTGGGAATTAGAAAAGACTAATGGCAATTCCAGCCAGTTTCGGCCCATGGGCACCACTTGCTTGGTTCATATAATCTTTATTGGAAAATTTTCGGCCTGCCAAATTGCCTAATCAACAGTTTGTGTATCACAAGCTTTTAGCGAATGCGTATCAAAATTGTTGCAGAATCATATTGCTATCAAAAACGGCAATATTGTAAAGGATAATCCTGGCATGAGAATCCAGGTAAAGGTAGACAGCGTGGGATCGTATAATTAGCAAGTTCCATTAGTTGCTGTTTGTTAGGCAATTATGTCTAACAATAATGGTTAAGGTGTGTAGAAGAATGGATTTATTTCAAAATGCTTTAATCAATGCGGCTTATATACGCAGTTACCTCTTCTTACCTACGTACTATGTTTACAGCTTTACGTTATGCAATTTTGCACGGAAATGGAAAAACAGCAGCATAGCATAGCACTTTATCAACTACCCACTTGAATTGACCGTGACTCACTCATATCCTCGCGTCGTAATAAATTTTTTAATTAAGTAATTCGAAATTTAAAAAAATAAAGTATAGTGTAGGTAGTAAATTAGTTTCGCCTTCCCAGAAGTCAAGATACTATTGATATTAATAACTAAATAACTAAATTATTGTGTTATCAGTTATCAAGAAGGCTGCAGCTTGCCTATTGTTTTAAAAATGTTTACAAACGCTTTACAAAGAACAAGGCCTAAGCAAATACTTCCAGCGGCTGTCTTTTGTATTGTCTTTCATTGTAAATTTCATTCTAAACGAAACAGTCGCCTAACGTTGTTTAAGTTCATATTTGAGTAGAATTTAGCTAAACGTACATTAGTAAATGCTTTCGTTGAAGTTGAGGTGATTTGAGCGGCGCAAGAGACGATCAAAATAGCCGAAATTACTGGGCTCCTCACCAAATGCAAAATGCTTTCATCCCCGAAATAATTAATCTATGTTGAGAAATTCAGCGGCATATTAATTCAACCCAAAAACTAAAAAACACGTTCTATTTCACCAGAAATACTGTAAGAATATTGTGATCAAAAAGTATAATTTTAGTAGTTGTGGCTTGTATATTTGTAAGTTGCAAGTTCAAGGGAGTTTTTTCTCTTCAGTACGAAAAATGGGAATGGAATCTACTATGCTTTCACTGTCTACCCAAGCTTCCAGAATAAGTACATATCTGGTGGATAAAAGCATAACTCTGAGCCCAGATAATGATCCAAAGGGTCTCAAGGAGTTAGACAATTATTTGTGGTCTTTTTTCTGCAGGTAAGCTTTCTCTTACTAATCACTTCTCACAGAAAAACTTTGTTTTTGTATTTGGCGTGCACGAACGAACGTATACATACTAAATGCAGTACACGAAGTAGAAATTCATTCATTTTGTACCTTAATCGTCCAAAGATAAACAGGGTTGAGAAAGTATAATTTTGATTCTTTTTTCTTCAAAATTCAAAAATACCAATTGGCAGGGGCCGTGCATAAAAATTGTTGACAACTGTCAGGACTATAGAGTAAATATGAGGAAATTGCTCGACTTGCATTAAAATCTGACCTTATGTTTTTGAATAATTTCGAAAAATAACATTTGAAATGGCCAACCTTGCATGGGGTTAAGTTCAAACAAAATTGCGTGGCTCGACTTTTCACGTCTGAAACTTTCTTTACTCTTCAATTCCTAAATAATAATACGGGGCCTATCAACTTTCCTGCATTTAATATTATACATGATGCAAGGTCTACTGAAAAAAAAATACTCTCAAACTACCGAGATCTTCGTATTAAAATGCTTACGAAACCTGGGTTTGCTACAAGCTCAGATGTTCGTACTCATTACAGCTAATGGAGGAAGATGTAAAGGGCTTCCTATTCGTACCTATCGCTTATGAAAGTTGCATAAAACAACAAAACAAATAAATTGCTTCTGGATCCCAGAGAAAGTTGGAATTGGATGCGGATGCTGCAACAATACCTTATGCGTATAAATAAATACACAGCATCTCATTTATGGCTACAAACAATTCCAAAGTTATATGACGGCACAGATTAACCTTTAACTCAAAAAGCTCAAAATAACATTATGATGCTGAACTCCAAGTACAATACTCCGTTACATAAGCATAAACAAACAGCGTTTATACCAAAGCTCTGAAAGATTTAATTTGCTTATCATGATAATTATAAATTGTGTTGTAATGTCATACAGAGCATCTCAAAATAACTCCGTATTGCTCCTATACCGTAAAGATTGCTCTGGAAGGTTTCATTGATTCACTCAGCAAGTAAAATACAAGGACTAATTAATTCCATATTTTGTACTTTTCACCAAATCCAGTTCCAAACGGCTCAAAATGGTAAATTTGATTGCTAAACTGGCGCCAATCCCCATATTTCGGTTGTAAACCATAAGCAGAATGTAAAATTAGTAAACTAGGTCAAAGTGGATCTGGGGTTAGGAGGAGATACTGTTACAAATCCATTGTCACTAATGTCCTGACAGAGTAGACGACTTAAAAACCGCCTACGTCGCCTACCCCGTTACTTTCTCCTCCTCGGTTCACAACTGCTAAGAGCTCCAGACCAATTGTCCTCTGTAGCCTGGCACAAAGTTCGAGTTACACATCAAATAGTGACGTGCGGAATGAGACAAAACCTGAGCCGGAGCTCTTACTCTCTCCTTGCCCTGTCTCTGAGCCAGAACAAAGGGGAAGTTGATTACGAATTTATTCTAGGTAAATGTTCTGGAATAAAAGACGTGGGGAAAGAGCAAACAACTGCAGGAAAAGTCACTTCCAAACCCTTTTGTCCTCAAAAATTGTTTTCTTTCTTTACTCCAGCTCAAGATGAGTACGGAAGACTCGATTGGATACTATTTGGATTTTGGACACAATTTTAAAAAGTTGACACTCGGAGATTGTTCCGCAACTGGCTACACACTACCAAGTACATGGACTCATAATTACGGAAAGTTTAAGCCACGCCCGAGTAAACACTTTGAACGGATAAGGCATTATGAGAAAGGAATGCTCTTGGATATAAAATAACAGAGTTGTATCAAATTTAGCTTGTGCTGGTACAAAATTGTGTTTATCCAACCATCTTTGGTGGTAATCGGAATGATCAAGTAAAGTACATTATTTGTCTTCATCTTCTTGACAAAAAGAAATGTAGTTCTATGTTTGCTACAGGAAGAAACAATTGTCGTCAGAGATATTACAATGCCAGACCTTTCTTCTCCCACAGTGTTAACATTTCCGTTTTGCTCGTGCTTGTTTATGCTATAAAAGCTTTTACTCTCATCTACTTCTGCCACTACTGGGTAATCTTTGGCGTCCATCCAATTATTTGTTTGCTCCTACTTTCAATTCTACATCTTCCTTTTACTGCATCTTGCGTCAGTATTTCGATTTAGTTGAGAGAACCAGGCGGGTCTTATGGACAGAGCATCTTCGTATGCCCCCAACGCCACTATTGGCATTTTTCGGTTATAAAGAGGAAAAGGGTATTTGTGAGAGATATATACGTACTTTGCAACCTGCAGTAGGTTAAACTTACATGTAAGTTGGCCAAATGTCCTAGGTCAAGCTCTTGACCCAGATTTAGGCGTAGGAAATCGGGTATTTGAGAGAACAAAATATTTAATTTTCCTGTTGATCTGCGATCACTAGGTTATATTAAACAGTGTTTAGATCTAATGCCGGTGCTGGAATTCAAAGTGGCTTTTCTGGGTGTTAGGAAAACGAGAATCTAGAGATAAGTGAAACGTTATTTGTTCTCTAGAATGTCAATTTTACAATAGCATGCCTGGCATATGGTATGATGATTATAACGAAACCAGAGTCAAACTCCCTTGCATGCCGTAACACAAAGCTGCATACCATATGAGATATCTCAAATCGAAACTAAACTTTAAGGTGCGATTACACCGCAAATATCGTATATGTAGTTTGAAACGAATAGATAAGCTACTGAGAGAATGAATATAAACATGATTTATTCTGACTTTTTGAGCCAGAATCAAGAACATCGACAAAATGCATGATTCTTCTCCACCTTGTAGTATTTCTAAGCCTCCTGACTGAGTTTTGCGTCCGATCCCTGATCCCTAGCTGCCATTGCCAGGCTTTTTGAAGGTTCCCAACTTTCCACTACATTGTTCTACTGGTTCTGCAGATATGGAAAATGTAAAGACGATCCATAATTACTGCATAGTAGTACAGTACAGTTCGTCTGTTCAATTATTTCTGTGTGAGGGTTTGCGGGATTGCATCATGTGTTGACTAGTCATAGTCCTAGTACCAAAGATCCAAATACAGAATCTCTCGTATGCACCCTTGAAAATTGTAACTTGATTTAAAGTTATTTAGTACATTTCCAGCTTCCAGAAACGACATGGAGGAATGACAAATGGAGATATACAAAATCTGCATAATTCTGTATTAAAATAGATACAAAACTCTTGCTCGTAATATTCGTAGTCGCCGTTCCACAATTGGGACCAGTATATTCGGTCCTCTTCTGCAGGAGTGAACATTTGACACGGGCACCCAAGGGTTTGTTCGCAGTAGAGTGAGCAGCAGCTTCTGGTATCAAGTAAATACATACATACATTTTACATGCAGTGAAAAATGTTATTCTGTTGGATTTAAACCAAAAATTACGGGAGCGACAATAACTCGTAGACTGTATCCCCGCATGCATTAGGCATGGAGAAAGTTCTCAAGCATTACAGAATTAGAATCTCAAAAATTTCGTATATATAAATAGGGGTAATTCCAAACTAACAATAGGTATTTCTGAAGTTTAAATTATTTATGAGTAACTTAGTTCCGGCAATATGCTGGACATGCTTCTCACCCGCCAAACACTATTTCATGATGACGTATTTAGTATGTCAATTGTCAATCAAAAACTACGAAAAACCAAGTTGCGGAAAATACTCAACACAGCGTATAACTTGAAGAAAGAAGGATACCAATACGGGATTATGGGTACGCAAAGGTTTCAAGAATCTGGGTTATTGCGTGATTATGATCAAGAGTTGGGAAAAGTATTCCAATCAAAATGAGGATGATTGTATTATGAACGTATTATGTACGTATCATGAATCATGCATGTCGTGCTTGCTACGTGGATCTATTGTTTCATGGATTATGAACAATGATTGAATTTAGAAGAGTGATTCAATCTAGAACACAAAGCTGTTTATAAGTGCGTGTAGTGTACTGCGCTCATGGAATCGATTTCATCAATTTTCTTGTCTTGGAAGAAAAGAGGAAATTACGAGTATGTATGCCAGCTCAGAATTTTTATTATTACGAACACAAAACATTCTAATTTTACTAACCATAGCATTATGTGTATATTTTCCATAGTTCCCATTCATAGAAAGCCAAATACGCATAGTTATGGGTTATGGGCTAAGTTATTTTCCGAATCATTGTGAATGTGTAAATAATTAACCACTATTCAGACCCAAATCCCTGTATTTTGTAAAATACGCGTGTCACAGGATTGAAATCTAGTTTTCAAAAAGTTAGCCTATGCAGTTGCAAAAAATTCATTCATAATGCCAAGCAGTATCATTAACTCAACTTAATTTTAACTCGCTTTATTATTTCAAGTCTCCTGAAGTAACGATATAAATGAATCTGAAATATTCCAGTACCTATCTTGAATTTAGGGTTATTGTTACAAACATTATAAATGGCTAGGACAAAAACGAATGCACCATTCGTTTCAGCTACCAGATTTATAACTAACTAAAGAAACATCATGAATTTCCAAGCAGACTATTGTCAGTCTGCACGTGCCTCGACTTCTAACATTGACTAGAAGTTCACAAATCACCAAGTTCCAGGATCTTTTACCACAGTCAGATTAATTAGCACTAGCATACACGTACCGCTATATTATTAGAGTTCATTAAGATGTATCGTCGCAGTTGTTCTTGCCCTTGGTGACATTTTATCAGCAGTAGGAAATAGTATCCTCCTCCAGTATTCCACATTACGTGCCCTGCATTTGCTTTAGAAATTCAATTCTATACTACCCTCCACGCCTACGCCTTGTAAATCAAGTTCCAATCTATTATTCTGTTCTTAAAACCATGTTCCATTTTAATGAGAGTAGTGCCGTTGATACAGAATGGAAGCGATGGAATTTAATCAGCTACTCAAATGTTTTCGGTGTGAAATCATTAACACGGACCAATGCATATGCTCATTAGCTGAAATGCTGCAATAGATTTGGAATTCTTGATAAGGAATTCCTCGGTTTTCTTGTACATGTTAGGCAGCTATCAATGAACCAGTGATGCAAGATTACATTAGGGAGACAATTTTGTATTAAGTGATTTTTAAGGTGATACGAGAATTAATTAGGGATCCTTTTGTGTAGATAGATTTGTCACTATGGAATAAGGGATACGTTTCGGCCGATTTGTTGTACTGACTTATTAGTACTTATTATCTTATTACTCTAACTGCATTAGCAATCAAAAACAATCATGGTTCAGACTGTTCGCTTCGTTTTTGTATTAAATGTTTCTAAATGATGGTAAACAAAATTATGAAGAAACACATGTGTACTCTCTTAATTGAAACGTCGTAGCGTCAACAGGATTTCAGTTACAGCCAAATCCACCTAGATACCTTGTACAACGTAACAACGCGCCACAGAATTATTTGGGATCAGTGCTACAGTAGTGCATTTCTCTTATAAATGACTCCATCGCAAAATGTATATTTCGATTTTAAGAACGGCCCAGTTGCTGTAGGAGCAAATAAGGAACTGTATTGGAAAGAGCGTAAAATTTCTGTTTAGAATCAATATTTAAGTATCGCGGAGTTATAATGCATAGGCAGAAGGTAGTAATGCAAATATCCCAGGCCAAATATACTTGTTCTGATAATGATATACAAACAATGAAACTGTAACATATAAGTGCTGACTAGATTGGCAGGTATCCACTCAAGTGCGACATAGTGAAGTATTGAGTAGTTTGCATTTGCATAATCATTATACAGTTGCCGCGTGGTGATTTCTTATTTATCTGTGCTTTGTTTCAGAAACATAAAACCTCTCCGGTCCAATGCGGAATGCACCAAAGTTTGGCACAATAATGGCAGAAATCAGTAGCCGTTGTAAATATGCCGCTATCAGTAGTCTGTGCTGCATCCATAAACCTTTCAACAAGCCTGCTATCACTAAATTACGAAGAACCCAATAAAAACCCAACTTACTTTGATCCTTCATGTTGAGCTCGGTAAATACTTTGTCCAAGTCTTGCAAACATCTCAAGCACAGCGTCCGGGTCATCTATTTCCACCAAATAGTCTTTATGCCTTTAAAAAATAGAAACAAATACTGTAATTTAAACACCAGGAGGTCCATGCGACATTCGGAAGAATGTCAATCGAGAACAGAAACATAGTTTACGGCCGTCTTGAGTCTATTGACTCATATATGTCCTAATTTCACCCCTAATTTACAGATATAGTTCAGGAGAGGCAGCCAAGGCGCTCAATTTCCAATCGCAGTAAGCCAACCCTATTGTTACGTGGCATTTCAAATTTCGATACAATGGTTTGGCTCAATTTCTATTTAAAAAACAAATTAGGAATTAGAATTCTGAGCCCGATCCGCTCCACCAAAGTTGGAGCTGAAGAATTCTTGAGGGAATGGTTGAACAATAGATTCTTCTTGGGTGACATCAGGCAGACCTTTTGAGATTAGCGAGAGATTCTATTTTCCCTGGTTCCACACTGGTTGACCCGTCATGGAGAAAGTTAACTCAACCCTGAGTGGGACGCGGAATAGGAAACGAAAGCGGAAAAAACGTGGAATGAGTTCCAAATTCTCAAGCTTAGTTGAGAAAAAAGAGGAAATCTGAACAAAGTACAGACTATATGTTATACGTCCATGTCCGTACGGAAAAGTACAAGGAGCATATCTGCATGACTGCTGTAGTACTTGGTCCAAAGTGAACTACATTGCAGGGTCCATTCAGACTCAGACCCGCCGAGTCCTGGCCTGGGCTTTGCCACAGTCAGATCGTAGTGTAGTGTCAAGTAATGGAAATGGTAGTAAAATGACAGTTCTAAGTTGTAACCATTTCAGAACATGCCAACTCAAATTGTCTGGAGCCTCGACAAAAGGGGAGACGTGGAATTTGGAATAAATTCAGTTCCGTATTTCGGCCTGCCAGGGAGTCAGCCGAGTTGGAGCATGCAATGTTAGTCAATGAGGACTAGATGTCAGGTCAAATCAACACGTTCCGTTTCAAAAGAAAAGGAATAAATTCCTGCTTGATGAACGAAGGGGATCTTGACACGATTGCGAGCAAATCAAGTTATGTGAGAGGAATGCAACTACATATGAAGACAGCGTTTTCACCAAAAAGGTTCCCAGGAAAATTCTTACAAAAATTTATATTAGGATATATTTATATTATATTCTCTACAAAATTGTCACCGATTAAGTTTTCAAAAATAAAATAATTACTTTTCGCAAACCTAACCTAACTTTACATTGTAAATTCTACACAATGACGTGGAATCTATCATACATCATAACCTAACATATACCAAATTTGGGGTCCAATTGAAACAATAAAAATTTACCGAGGAACTGTTTACAGGCGACGGGGAAGCGTTTTGCAGGAAATATTTGTGCAGGAACCTTTTTTGGAGTGCCATCGCCTACAACTCAACGTATCCGTGCTATGGAACGGCAGTGAAATGAATGAAGCTCGACGCAGTATAAAGAGTTGGTTTATACGCTGCATATAACATGCAAAGATATTTCATCTAACAAGTAGGTAATTATGCCTGAGAAAGCATTCCGAATCGGAGCCATAATCCGTGTTTTTCGACGACTTGTCATTCTAACACTATAAAAGTGACAGAATAAAAAAATGATTTTGTCATGTGTCAGAAAAGCGGGAATCATGCTTGGAGCAATGCACGAGCCTGCTCACAACGAATTGGGTAACAATTGTTTTAAGCTCATTCGCCAGAAAACCTCTGAGAGAAAAAGTGGGATTGAGAAACATTTTGGTTATCTAAACGCAGCCAACTTACTGTGAGCAGTTCTGGATTTATTAGTATGATGAAAACCGTTCACACTCAGAATTTACTCATGCAATTTCAAATAAGAAAACGTCAGCATTCAGAGAATAAACATATTTTTTTACATTCCCAACTCACTTTATTTATGATGCTTAACTTTCACCACATGTACGCCTTCACTTTGTCTCTATCTACTATATCCAATCCACTGATAGGCAGAATTGGATTAAGTTCTCCAAATATTGAGCAGAAAGTTATGGAATATTTCCATATTTCCCTATTTCTCCTTTTTTGGTGTCAGAGCCATAAAATCCTCTCCATTTGCGCACTTTACCTTCTCCTGATCAATCGCCTTGATCTTTCACTAATCCAATATTCTTCTTTCACTTTCATTACACCCTATGTTCCCTGGCCTCTTCTTCTCGTGTAAGAACCTTGAAAGAGTAAACGTGTTATGTCCCAATGTATTCCCATTTGTGAGCATTGATAGTCAAGGGGAAAGTGCAAGCATATGTCTGCATCTGTGCTCGAGTGGAAACTCAAATTCTTTTCCTCCCTGAAGTACTATGGGGTGTGACGCATTAGGAGCTATTACCGTGACCACGAGCATTCTGTAGCATTAAAGTACAATAAAACTGGGCAGATTTACGACTAGGAGCCTCATCAAAACGGGAAGGCTTACCTGGAGTTCGGGTAACCATTTGGATAGAATGGAATGGCTTGGGATGAGTGGAGAAGCGTCAGAAGGGCGATGAAGAAGCCGATGAGGAGCCCAACTATTCCTCGATGCATCTGCAATAATACAAGAAAAATGCAAAAGAGCCATAAATACATCGTTAACTCCAGAGGATAAACTGAGGCTTTGGCCTGTCTGCATCAAACACATATTTAATTAAACCAGAAGCCAAGAAGGCGCTAATAACGTTCCTAAGGATTCACAATAACTGGGACGGTTGAGGAATGCCCAAAACCTTTGATCTGTTCTTCAGAATGGGAAGGCATACATGTTGTAAAATACTCGGAGCTGCAGCAGAACAGGCTACAGGTGATTTCTTTACTCTTTACATCTGTGCAAGGCCTAATGAAGAGATTAATACCCGACTTTCGTCACTGCTCTAGAGTGGGATGAGGGAAAATGCTTGTTGAGCCATTCCGCCCTCATGCTCCCGCTTGCAAAATAAATGAGGAAATACCACACTTCTTCCGTCATAATGCTCTGTTCTATGCAGCAAAATATTACCGTTTCTCTAGCCTTAGAGCTCTCGTAACATAAGTCAAGGAGTGTCTTAAAGGGGATTAGGCTAAAAAACCTCGCTTTGAAGAAGACAAGATAGTCAGGGCTCCTGGTATCCGTTTAATTAAAAATGTAAGGCTTTTGTTTGATCCCTAAACCATTTCTCAGCCTCTCATATCTAATGAACTCCTAATTGGGCTCCTTTTTGTTATTCCAGATTTTTATGTTCAGCTTTAAGGATACTGTGTGATTAGGACTTAGGTAGGACACACGTAGGAGAAAGAGAAAGCTGGGCTTTGGCTAATGCTCAGGCTATTAAAACTCGTAGTTGAGTTCGAGCATCATGTTAATTCGTCTCTCTTGTTTTAATCTCTAAAGTCCGTTCATTTGGGCTTTTATCCTCTAGCTATTTCAAAATTCCACCTACGCCTAGCATCAAGCTCACGTTCCACGTTCCAACTTATGTACTGCGAACGCCGTAGCTCGTTTACGCAGAGCAGTTGGAGGGGGTGGGAATTACTACGACGATCACATTATAACTTCTACCCCATGCATATTCCACTTTTACTCTGCTTTAGAACAAAATTATACTTTTGAAGTATTTTAGATATGTTTTAAGTTGCAAGGTCATTTTGAGTGGATGAAATTTAGACGTCTGCTTCTGGGCAATTGCAAGTTTGAATGTCAAACTTTCCTCCTATCATCATGCTTTCCTGATTTGAGACTTTAAATATTCTCAGTGGAACAGTTAAACTGAAGAAGAAACAAGTTTTACATGAATTTACTTTAGCTAGGATAAGAAATCATTACCCAAATCCAAACTGGAGCAGGATATATTATACACTTTACAACTAAATTGGATTTGATTATTTCAAAGGCGTGTGTATGAAATTGAGGATGGAAATCGGGCGAGCCTTCGTTGCGCTGCTCTAGACGCTCGCTTCGGAAGACTTGTTCTGGATTCTGCAGAATAATGGAGCCATTGCATCATAATCGTAACTTCAGTTTAAGAAGCGAGCCAGTCCCACCCTCTCTTCTTATTATAATGTTATGTTATTAGATTCTTCTCGAAGGAAGCCAGAGGGAAATAGATAAGGTGGCTGGTTTTGGATCAGGCCAAATACACAAGGTTCTTCTCGCGCGTCAGCAAGAGAAAGCGATGAGATCAAGGATCAAGGATCAAAGATTTCCCAATTGTACAATTCCACAAAGGAACTCAACTGTTACACTTAAGTAGAATGACAAGGATATAAATTTTTAGTTTATTCACATGGTTTCTAAGGACTAAGGACAAAGTTACAATTTTGGGGAAAAGATTAGAATACCTACAGTGTCAGGAAACTGGGCCAGGAAAAAGTGAACCTGAACTTGGGGAAACTGGGCTTCATTTGTCCTCAAGCCAGTAGTAGTGTCCGTGTACCATAAGGCGAATGTACATGTGGGAGCGTATAAGTTGAGTTCTTTTGTGATTTTCAGTTTACGACGTCATACCATTATTAAAAGCGTACACTTCCAACTCGTTCCAGCCTCTGTTACGAACACTATACTTGCGTAATAAAGATATTACTAAATTGCTATTGTTTCAGAATCTCAACTTGTTGCTCCGCATACGCCTTCCGACATAAGAAAGCTCTATGCATGATTCTCATACAGCATTTTGATAATTAAGCCTATCACCAACTTTGATTCATTCATTCGCATAATAAAACAAAACAAAAGTTTTTAAACTAGCACACATTACTTTTGCGTCTCAGATCTTTGAACTCTCGCCATGCGTATGCTGTCACAAGAACAACAACACAATAAGCTACAGATTTTCCAGCTTGTTGCGTGTTAAGCTGTGTCATATCTGAATGTAATTGCATATTAATTATGTTTGCTATGAAGACGTAAGCTCAAATACAATAAATGACGTATTTAGACTTACTTGCTAGCAGCGCATTGGCCACCAATTAACAACTTGAATAAGAATTATACAAATTAGGCATATTTAGTTGTAGTTGCAATCAGTCGGATAGAAAGTATGCAAAAACTGGAATTTGCTTATTTCCCCCGTTATGTAAATGGTGGCCAACTCAATGTGAACAGCTCTGTGCACAATATGCTTAGACAACCTGTTTTCCTTCCTTCATCACTGTGCAACGTACAAACCCGCAGAATTGATCCCAAGAGTCATTAACAAGCACTTGCATATTCATAATTCTGCATGCCTGCCTGACGCCAGTAGTACAATTCCGCCTGGGTACGATAGTAGTGGACGCGTTAGGCCTCATGACCTTACTAGTGAAGGCTGCGTTAGAGACATTGACGCCCACGTTCACCAAACATTAGTTCTGGCTAATGTCCATGAATGAGGGTAGTAGAAATGGAAAGTAGGAAGCATAATCCCGAAACCAGAAATTAAACTAACGTTCAATAATAACCGTAAGACAGGAGGAAGATATGAACGAATGCTCCAAATTCACGTGAATTCGTATTTCTAGCTTCATGACAAACGATAAAGAACAATTCCGAAGCCCTAATGTTCAGCCTGCATTGTAGCACGAACTGCCTCTATCGTCCTGCTTTCCTCTCTTATAGAAATAACAGACACCTTTACAGTAGGAGAATTATGCGAAAGGAAAGCAGGCCTACAGAGTATAATATCTAGCTATGGCCCAAGGCAAATTTTCAAAAAGCTAAAGCGAATTAGCTCATTAGCTCTGCAAAATAAAATACATGAACATGAAACGTAGAAACAATATATCTCCAAACTACAAATCCTTGAACTGACTAAATGCAGCTTCACACTATTCACTTTGCGTTAGCATCCTTTGAGAAAATGAATGAAAACCAGGCTATTGACTCGGATCCCTTAAGTTCAAAATCTCCAATGTCAAAACAAGGTGAAAGTCCTCACATGTTATTGTTTATGCCACAGTTTCTGAAATCTGCTCTATCCAAGCCTATGCAAAATAAGTTTGAGAGGCATCTCTAATTCAATTAGGAGTAAAAGCAATGTGTCTAACATAGAACAGCAAAAATTCCAAATGATTATAGACAAGATAAACACGCCTCCTATTGTATAATGAATTTTGAAAGGTAGAGGAGAAAGAACTGAATTTCTATAGACACTTACGTTTGGAAAAGTTGAAGTGGCCCGAGTAAGGTTTTGGTTAGCAGGAACGGAAGGCGTCTTCCCTTCTCCGACTCGACTCCAAGTGTGAGAACGGGAAACAATTAAGTAGCAAGTGTGGCGAGTCTCAGGCTGGAATAGAAGTAGGCAGGTGAGTTGCTTATCTTTTTCCCCTGACCACAGTGGACTACTGTCTCGCAGCCGGAAACTGGACCTGGCTTTGCGTCACTCACACGGCCGTAGCTTGAAAAGAAGCTTGGATTGAATGGATCTCTGGAGCAGGCTGGAGTAGACGATTGTTGATGGGCTGAAAGCGTAGAAAGGTTGAATTGAGAGAAAGTGTGCCCTGCTCAAGTCGTAGTTGTTGCAACAATAAACCGAGTGTTTCCGGTGGGACCTTGTCGAAATGGAGAGTTAGGGACGGCGAGCCTTGCGATTCTCTGTCAGGAGTCTCTCTGAGGACTTCTCAATGGGAAAATAGGGATTTTATACTCGGGCCTGCTCCAGTTCCAGCCGCGTCACAGAAGGAAGGGCTAGAGGAATTTCATTCAGGCCGCCGACTACAACCCTCCACCAGCAGCACAACTCGCCCTAATCCCCAACGCTAACGCGTCCCTCTAGATAGGCCGAGAACGGGCTGGGCTGTTCTGGAGAAAATGCTCCCCCTCCGCTTACCGCATGCTGAAAAAAGAGCCGAAGAACCAGAGATATTAACCCAAGGGCTTTCCCTAAGTTTTTACTAAACTGAGAAAATAGACATGGAGAAAGCCAGTATGACGCTCACTAATTTTTTTAGACTCAAGGAAAAGACGCCTTATCTTCCCCTTGGTTTCCTTTGCCGCTTTTCCATTCCGCCAGTCAGTCAAGGAGTTGTATAGCGGGAGCAGGCAGTTAGGCAGGCATTGAGTCATGACATCATCACAAGTCAGAGAGGCAGTCTACTGTGTGCATGCATACTGGTCGGGCTAGGACGATCTCAAACTACATTTTCCTCTCGCCCACTCAACTTAAGTCCGTCTCAATTTCTTTTCCCGTCCTTTTCTGTATTTGGTGCGGAAATGCAATGCACTTCACTTTCCCTTTTGTTCCTTGGTGCTTGGACAGCATGATCCTTTGGAGAAAATCAGGAGATGAGCCTATCAGGGCCACCCTTTTCTTGTTTCCTACCGAATAGACGTGTATGTATGTGGGAGTCCGGATCCGAATCTTTTACTCAAATTAACAAATGGCTTCAACAAGACAAAGTGTAATGAGGCATGATTTGAACAACTTATTGCTACTCTTCGGATATGAATGCTAAAATGCAAGCGTCCGCTCCACGCGATTCGGCTTCAGATATCTACTAATCCATTTGAGCCATGCGGTGAGAGGAACGGCGCCAACATGCAATCTCGGCGACAGTTGATGCCTAATGCTTTCACTCGTCAAGTACATCTATTTACATGAGTACTAGGCCTTGTTCGCTTCTTTTCAGTGTGATAAATTACCAGAAGTTATTTGAGACTGGAACCAGTCAAGTGTGGCTCCTTGTGTTTCCTATACTAATTTGGACAGAATAAATATATATGTCATGCAAGAGCCGAGCAGTTTTACTTACTTTCTCGCGACGCTTTCTCCTAATCAGAACAGGAAATATATTCTCAACTGCTTCCTGTTCTTACATCTAAAATATAGTACATTCCGTGCCATGTAAATCAAGCTAATTGCAGAGGGAATTACAATCTAAAAGGGTTAGTCGAGCTGATGGTAATAAAGTGTTCAATTCTGAACCTTGTTGATGTTGACGACGAGTAGGCCGATATGTTTAGACAACAGGCGGATTGATATTAAGTTGAACTTATTGTTTTCCGCTTTTACAAAATCAAGGAATCATTACTCTTCATTTATTGACTCTTTCATTCATCTTGTGTAAGTCTAACTTCTGTGTGATAAGCTTCAAGATGAATTCCTAAAGTGATTTTGCTATATTTATTATCACGAGGAAAAATACTACGTCACTCTTGGACGCAGTACGGTTTTGGTGTTTGAAACTTCAAAACTGTAGTAAAAATAGTTTTACTGGGAATTTTACAGACTCCAAAATCCAAGATCAGAAATATACGCAGTTTGATTACTTTTGGCAAGAATTGTGTTTATTGTGATTGTGTAATTCTTAACGTTGACAAATGGTCCTCTGCAATCTCGACATGAAGATCCGACCTTTATTTTAATATTCTAAAACACTATATATAGAGAAGTAAATTAGAACTATTTATGCATGGCACTGGCGCTAGATACGGTTGTTTGACACGCATATTATGCTACCAAAAGTTCCACAGGCATTTTACAGTTAATCTTAGATTGATTTCATGAAATAATAAGATTGATGATCCGAAATCAGTGACATTTCTTCGAAATCTGACCTAGAGGAGTACTTAAACTTCCAATTGACAAAGAACCCCCCTGCTTTTAGAGCAGTGGTCCACTTGCATGTTTAACTCAGGCCCAAATATAATAATTGCAAAAATAGTATCTATCGTTAGAGTGACTCCTCTTGGACGAGTTGGAATTTGAATTTCACCACCTGAATGAACCAGAGTTTTGTTGGATTAATGTCACATTATATCTTTATTACTGGTGTTATTGTGACCTCACCGTCGAAGACAGGAAAATAATCACCCTCATTCCGTAGACTTGTCCATTTGAATGCTTTTATTAAGCGGTTCGGTCCCACCCGAAAATCGTTAGATGCTGATGTCCAGAATGCTCCCCCTGTGAGGAAAATGATTTGTAGAATTATTTAATTTTCAATGAGCTAGGGTGGGAATGTCTGTGCTTGGGCACTCTAGCGTTTGGAATTCCTAAGCAATGGCCTCCAAACCTGGAATCCCTAATAGCATTACCAGGAGTACAGAAAGAATTTACTGTTTCTATCCTAATTTTTCTTACTTCCGTGGGGCCTGAAAGCCTTATAAAGAAAATCAAACTCTTGGTCATTCTCAATTCGAATCAGTTTAAATCCCAGTCTTGAACAAAAGCCGTGTGCTTTCTGC
Organism: Ceratophysella sigillata; assembly: GCA_034693865.1. Classification (NCBI taxonomy): domain Eukaryota; kingdom Metazoa; phylum Arthropoda; class Collembola; order Poduromorpha; family Hypogastruridae; genus Ceratophysella; species Ceratophysella sigillata. The sequence goes on from JAQFXY010000282.1 coordinate 20,316, forward strand.
CAGGTCATCTGAAAATGAAAAAAAATAGTTAAAGTGATGAAACATTTATTCGATTATAATATTTGGTTACAGTTGTATTTGTCAGGTAGATCCGTTTCGCGCCGACTTGACCTAAATATTCCAAATTCCCGGATTGGGACATTCTACTGTGCAGCAATCCACCTGCACCTAAAAAAAATACAGAGGAATTTTCAGTATAATTCTAGAATGAACTCCAGGAGGACGATGATGATGATACGGAATGATACATGTACTTAAATTATCGTCAAGAGGCGATTAGGAACCAATGCCTAATTACTTTTGTGAACAGTGTAGATTATTTATTAAAGTAAAGAGTTTCGACGCTTTCCAATAGGTTTTCGGTAATCCGAGTGACATTAAATTAAATGTCTTGATTCGACTTTACGCCCCGTTACAATAATTGTACAGTTATCATTTTTCCTTACCTTTGTTTTCAATAATTTCTGGTTTTGCCACACCACTGGTCGTCACTAAGACTGCTGATAAGAAGATCAGAAGCGGTCCTATTGAATCCATGGTTATAGGAATATTGACCGGTTATGCTGTTTGTGTATTGAGTTTTACTCTCCAGTCTCAACTATAACTGCAACAAAATCAGTGATTTTATGTCAGATTGGGTTATTGGTAAAAATTATTATAAAACCAGTATTCGCTACTTGCATAGTCCATTTCCAAGTTTTCCACTTAATTCAGTATTGAATTTGTATCTCACTATCAATTCCCTTTGCAGGGTTCTGGAGAATCACATTTTTATTATTGAAGAATGGATTTCTGAGTTCAGGTAAATATATGAATTAATTCTTCCGTTTTAAAATTTATCTGTTCTAATTTCTAATGGTTTCTGCAACATTAAACATTTGTCAAACGACAAATGGACCGACGGCACCTGTTACTCATGAAAATATTCAGATTTCCGGAAACTAATTTCAATATGAATGACAAAAGCTGCGAGTGAGCCTTCAACTCAAAGTCAAGTGTGTTCAATATCAATGTGAACCAACACAACTGTATTTTTCAAAGGCATTCGGTACAATTATATTATCCTTACATAACTGACTCGGAATATATTGCTTGAATTTAAAAACAAAATTGCTTCTTCTTTTGAATAAAAAGTACATTAGGTTTAGTGACGCCAACACAACTCGTCATTTGTACCTTTATATAAATATAGTAGTCCAGTAGGTGAGCTGTGATTTACCAAACGTAGTAAAGACGCATACCTAGGTAGGTACCTTATACTAGACTCTGAAAATGCAGGGTTGTATTACACGTTGGATTGATTGAATTTAGTTAATTTCTACTTTAATCTAACGTCACGTCAGTTAGCGTCGGTGTGAGTGGGGTCGAGGTTGACTTCCCTACTTATCATCACTGGAAAAATGAATTCAATGGAATAGGAAATCAATTAGAAGATAAAATGTGTTTATGAATGTTAAATAAATATCCCGATACAACATTAGACTTTAAAGGATTAGCTTAAAACATCAAAGTTGTATGTCAAGTTTCGTATTTTCGTATTAGAATAACATAAATTATATTTGGTTGCAAAGTTTGAGAATAGCTGCAGGACTGAGTCTCGTATTTATGAGTTAAGAGATAAAAAATCTGTTCCAGGAAGATGTAATAGCTTCCGCATCAATGGATTGTAGACGCTGAGAGAAAGGAAGCGTGGAACATGGGGATCTAAGCAATAAAGCCTTCTATTATTTTTTTTCTAATTGAGTAGTTAAATTGGTAGCGGAGAAAAAAGGAGCATGTAGCGTCCAAAGCACTTGAGTTCTAGTTCTGCGTACATACTTAGAAGCCTGTAGCTAGCAGGATCTTCGGGAAACGAGGGAAAAAAGATAAAAAAAAACAGACAAAACTCCCTGCTCATTTCTGTTTAGATTGTCGAGGGAATTCATTACTTTCAAGTCATTAATTCCCATATACGTCCCTACTATATTTCCAGTCGTATGTAATGTAATGTAATTTAATGAACCTCTGGATTTGGAAGTTTATTTTATACAGCATAAAGTCAAGCAGTGGGGCGAGAAACCAAAAGTTGGGAACAATGTTTCTCCGTTTTTTTTCTCTCTCCCGCGTGCTCTTTTTATATTCTGGCGTCGCGTCATTTGATCCACTACGTACATGCACAAGGGCTGCCATATGCCATAGGCCAGGCCTGACGTCCCAACTAATATATTGCACTTGCTTGGGAGCAGAAAAGAAATTGTGGGCTATGAGAAAGCTAACATATTCGAGGTTAAATGACTTTTGAGACTTAATATAATAATTAGTTGGGAATTGCTATTGTCAGAAGTAATTTGCTCAAGCTGTCTCTTTGAAGTTCCTTTGGTTTGCGCTGAGGGAGTTGAGATACTCCCACTTGGAACGGAGTACAATGCTCTGCTGAAGTCCGTCTGCAGAAGGAAATTGGGACGATGACGAAATCGTTTTAGGTTGTGTGTGTCTTGGGCTGATCTTCCTCGCACCTAACAAAACTCGGCTTAATTTCAATTAATTACAGTCTCAACGGGATTGAATGTAGGATAACCAAAGCGAATTGTTCGTGAAGTGTCTTTTCTTGTAATTGCAATTTGTCCTGCCATCCTTGACCAATTTAAAACTGGGTTTCCAATTAAGTCGCGGATCGGAATTTAGAGTTCTGCATGCTTGCCCAGAACTATCCGGCAGCCTGTGCTGCTGCCAACTACGAATCTGTCAATCTTTTAGACCAGAATGGTCTTATGGGATGATCCTGTCTGCATGTCCCCTCTGTCTTCTTATTGGTACATACACTATTTGTAGTGGTACTAACAGTATTTGTGTCATGTTCTGGGATCACAGCTGGTGCGATTACCTACAATTTGCCAATCATCTGCTTAATATGACTGCCACAGGCATTCAACTGCATTCAGACATGAACATGAAACATATTTCAACGTAATGAAAAGTAAACTAAGCCGACCTGATATTATTCCTTGTAGTCGTGTTCAGTTAGATTTTGAGATACGCACGGTAATCCGAACTGTTCGCGTATATATTTTAAAACACACACAAGAAGAATCAATCCTTGTGAAACAATGAAAACTGGATAACACGGATCAGTCAGTTGAGGTACACAAGAAGGCTCTTCCGTTAAACCCTAATTCCGGCATAACTAACTTAGCTAAGGGTGGAACGTGAGAGACAAAATTCAATTTTGTACCGTAAGCTTCTAAAAACTAGCTTGTATTCAAACTCTGATAAGAAAACTGGAAAACGGAGATCAGTCGTGGTACACAAGAATGCTCTATCGTTAAACCTTTACTTCCTCGTAACTAACTAACGGAAGGGTGCGAAATGATAGAAAGGATTCAATTTTTTATCTGAAGCTTCAAAAAAAAGCGTGTACTATGTTTAAGACAAGAGAATACATTTGCGGGAGTAATTCGTGACCTTAAACACGCCCCTAAAACACAGCGCAATAAAATGATAATACAGACTAGCTGAAAGTCCGTCCTACGGACAGGAAATTAAGTAAAATGCCAAATCCTCTAAGCCTGCTCCAAATGCCAAAGTCAAACCTAGAATCACATTCAAAAACTTGGACTTACTCATTTATCTCGTGAAACCCCAAATCCAACCCAGAAAATTAAACGTACCCTATTTTTAACCCACACCAAATACCCTTAATACCCGTGAATTTAACCAACCCGCGTATCCTTCCCACATCGAAAACCCCGTAATACCCGTGAACTTAACTAACCCGTGTTTCATTTCCACATCAAAACCAGTAATACCCGCGTTTACATTCCACCATTAGGTTAAAGACTAACCCCAGCCTTCCACTTTAGTTTTCATATTTTACCTATTCTAGTTTGCTCATTTTGACCTTTCGACATTGAGGTAGGGTCATTTAAGCCGTGTGACATATACTTACGGTCGTAAAAATGGTCGAATCTTTGTTTCAGACTGCCCAACCTTCGTTTTACGCATTAGGGTACATAAAAATAAAATAAAATTGTCGGGTCAAAATTTGACCTTTGGCTTGGCCTCTTGACCTCTACCTTGGGTCTTGGGTCAAAGTGGTCATGAGTAGCTTAGTAACTATTCCCAGCATTCGTTTTTCATAGATTGCCAATTGTTGTGCAAAATGATCAAAAAGTTGTCAAAAATGCTCTATTTTGGGTTTTTGGGTCACTTAAGGGTCACAGGGTCACCAGATTTGGGTCTTTGTTCGGTTACCTAAACCGAGACGAACATTTTAAGCTATCAAGCTCCTCCATACCCTAACCCAGTGCCGAGTTATAAGCTCACAACCGGACGGAAGGAGAGACGGAAACTGTAACGTATAGAGTAGACAAATTCCAAAACCCAAGATAAGACAACTATTCCACGTGGATCGACCAACTTTCAAAGTTCCCTGATACCCGGATGTCTCACTTCAGATTTCCACTTATCCCGCTTCCACTGTTTCAGGTTATAGATTGTTCTTGGGTTTGTTTTCCACATAATTAGAACTGAAAAAATCAACTTGTCAAACTCCGATAAGACTAATCCCGATAGCTCCCAGCGCCTACGCTGCATGAATAGTTAATAAAAGAAGAGTAATAAATCATTAATAGTAACACATGCAAATGGAATCATAGCCAAGAACCAGCGAAAGGTTGATGAAAACCCAAATGACAGTCGATTGTAGATTTTAGAGTTCAGTTGGGATTAATTAAGTATTATACAGACTCGAACCATAAACTGCGTACCTATTGTTTTCGTAACTTTCCTTGGCTAATCAAACATGGAAATGGCTTCCATACGCCCTCATTCCCAACTCTCCAACAATTAATTTGGAAGAATTAGATACCATCAAGGCTTTCGAGTTCAAATTTCATGGAGCTTCTCGTGTTATTGCATGCATCGCGTTCAAAGAGAATTGGTAAATATACATGCACAGATTAGGCTCCAAACATGCCAGTACATGGTCCTGTTATTCATCTAGAGTAAGTAAGTTGATTATTCAAAGCGCAGTAATTATCTAACGACGTGTGCTACTTGCAATTCCTGAAATACTGTTCTTTACAGCCCGCATTGTGAACACAAAGAGTGTATCATGCACGTGTAATATTCAAACTGGACTCAGGACACAGTATGCAGAGTTGCTCGAAACGAACTGTCCATCCATTTTCACTACGTTCACGAATGGCAAACCAGCTTATTCACATAAACACACGTTCATGATAATTGTCAGCTTCAGGAAGATATTGGACATTTGTGGTTGTAAGATTCGCAGATGATGCATGGCCAAGTTGACGTGAGCATCTGTGTACAGTACACGTGTACATGGACATTTTTCATATGTAGACTTTCCGCTGCCTCCATGCATTGGATCCATCACCCACAGGAGCACAAAGTGAGAATCGTGTCAATGAGATTTTAAATTCTCTCTATCTCCCATTTCTGAGCATGAAAGCTGATGTGGGTTGGAAGGGGTTTAGGATTGAAGCTGGGGACAATAGACTTCACCACCAATCTTCTTTTTCTTTTTTTACTTGATCACTTTTTCTAGTTTTTGGAAAATGTGAAAGTGAAACAAGACACTTTTGGAGACAGAGAAGGAAGGGAAAGGGTTGAGTTGTTGATGTTTGTTGAGGAAAGCCTGGAATTGACTCTCAGCTTTCACTTCCAACCAGAATTGAATGTAGATTGTTCTACAAAGGAGTCTGGGCTGGAGGTTCCAAAATCCCAACTCTAATTTCATCTCCAGCTCTAAGAGCATCCACTAAGATGAAGATGAAGCAATTTTACTTAATCCAAATATATTTACATCTGTAAAACCTGTTAATTTGGCTAAGCTTCCTGGGTTCACAAGTTAGTAATTCCTTTCTAAGGTCCAAAGTAATTGACAAGAGAGTGCGAGAGGACATTATCACTCAAATGAACGATAATACCGAGGATAGTGCTAAGGAATTTATGGCGTGTTAAGACTTACGACTCAGGTTTATGAGCTGTGACAGAAATCAAAGCCTGTTCTGGTTAGACTGGCTCCAATCCAGACCCGTTCTCGAACAGACAAATTGCGTACAAACTCCTGGATTCCAAAAAATCATGCGATTCATTAAAACATTTGGTTTTTGGTACATGCCCTAATTCTTGATTACCGGAAACACGAATATACTTATTTTCATTCACATAAGCCAGCAATTGAGCAGAATTCTGAATACGGTCTAATGCTTGCGTTTTGTTAGAATGCATTACCTTTTGCATATGAAGAGCGGCGTGGACGTTTGCAATGGATTTGTAGGTTGAAGCCTGGATGAAACTAAATACAAGAGTATTCGACGAACAGAGTGAACTTCGGTGTGGTCCTCTGAACAAAATTTTTATAATCTTTTCGCTTTCACAGGAGAAAGTTGTTCGTTTTCTCCTTTAGACCGCAGCACTTGATCTTCCAGAGAATAGATTCAAGCAGGGGTTGCAGAACCATGAGCAGGCCTAGAATTACTGCAACACAGGTGGCTAGTGGCTAGCTATTCTGTTCCAAAGCGACCACTCGTGATTTCATTGCATATCCAATTCAGTTTATTTTCCGCTGAACTCTTTTGATAGCTAAATATGAATTCGTATTTATAATAGAGCGATGGCGTTCATTTTATAATTAATTTTTTTAGTGGATATGCGGGGATACACGGGGCACAAGGAGAGGTTGATAACTTAAAATATCCGTCTTGACTCTTGTAAGCTAATGACACATGGAAGATCCCATTTAGCCTAGGTGTCCGAACAACTGAATTATGTACGAACGGCATACGTACATTTTTAACATACATTTAAAATTAATATTTTGAATTTTCGCTCTATGCATGAGTCAGTAACTTGAGCTGGAACGTGGTTTGAAGTAATTTGTCCTTTTGGGTGCCAGATCAAGGTCCAGGTATAAATATGGTTTTATGTAACTTATGGTTATGGCCTATGGTTCGAGCACTTGACATGGAGTTGGAAATGTGCATACGGGATAAGGAGTGGAACATGGTTTAGTTTACATTAAAAGCTTAATGTTTTCAGTTGGTATTTCCTACCAAATGGTATTAAATTGTTTCCACGAGCCGCTCAACGGAATCAACTGATTCAACTCCTGTTCATAGAACAAACTTTCGTCTAAATACACGGATAAGGTATAGAAAAATATTCACGGCGAGAAATAAAACTCCACCAACTCGGCAAATTAGGACAGCATTTTTTCAAATACATCATTGGTGGGATAAATTGGAACACGCGGGACTGTATTTATACAAAATACGTCATGCATTTGAACTACAATTAGATTTATCCAAGGTATAGGCAACTAACTGGCAATTCAAAGAACCAATTAGTGAACTTGACTTTACTTAGTTAGTTATATGTTCTATTTGTAGTCCGTTCTCGATTAGAGAAACACGTAGGTTGTGAGAGTTAACTATGGTTAATTCTAATTGCTCAAGTTTACTAAGTATCGTCTGGAACTCTTAGAATCACATTCATTAATCATTGTGGATTAGATAGATACAAAAGTAGCTTGTACTTTGAATTACATATAATTCAATTCATACGTACCAACTCTTCTTGCTTCCAGCATCCTAAGTGAAAGCAAAAGAAGCCAACAAATTGTATTTCTACGTCAGAACGCGACTACACCTACGCGATTGTTTCAATGCTTCCCTTGGGAATTTCGTGACAATAAATCCTAATATTTTTCATTGACAATCAAAGCTTTCAGCTCATAGTGGCATAGGTAATGTTAAGATAACTTCTAAAGAACAGCTTTATTCACTAGGTACTTGCAAATAGCATGGTGTATACTTTGTTTTACTGAATGAAAATGCCAAGCCTAAATTATGGCCTTATTTTTACTGTTTCGAGGAATTAAGGTTTGATTTGCTAATTTCGCTGTTATTTCGTGTGAGGTAAGCCAGTGATTTCACATTCGTTGGCTTCAGATATTCTACGTAGTTTGAATATACGTAAAATATGAACGGAATACTGGATAAAAAGTAGAAAGTAGCAAGCTGTGAACCCGAAGTTTTTCTCATTCTTGAGGAAGAGCAATACTTCCGGTTTCTGTCAACGTCAGCCTCAGCATGGACGTCAACACTGATCGTAATCCCTGCATATTTCAATTCAAATCTTCGTTCGACCTTGGTGATGATAACTTGTATTTTCTGCCAATTTTAATCTGCCAGTCACTGTATGAAAAAAATCAGGTAGAAAATAAATATGGGTTCACATGAGATACCTAAGTTAGTACATGAATTGTATACCAATCAAATCTACATATTTCAGGAAATCAGTAAAATAAAAAATTGGTTAAAATTATAGCATTATTATTGGAAACTATAATCTGGTAAAGCTCTGTAGAAGAATATACATTGCCACTTATCTGGTCTAGTCTAAATTCTGGGGTTTCCAGCCCGTCTGTTCGTCTTTCTGTCCGGTTTTTCGCAATTATTGCAATGGTGGTAAACAGTAAAAACTTTTAAAAAAGCTTTGCCAAAATGTTTAAGCCTAAAATATCAGAATTTCAAGCATTTTATTTTTTTCAAATTTACCAAATGGACTTTTGCCAAACTGATCTGGGATCGTCGTTGTATCCAAGGTAAAGGCGTCAAACTGTGATCCATGATTCAAAAATGTCTGCATGGTTTCCGAGAAGATTAAGCATCAAAATCTCAGAATTTGATTTGGCGTTTTATTTGAAAGTCGCGTACCCCAATGTCTACAAATAATGTTGAGCCAATACAAGCCAATATTGTACCCTTTGTGTGACCTAAGGACTTCAATTTTTGGTGGTTAAGCGGGTTACTTTAAAGTTTGCGGTTTTGGCTTGGGTAAGGATAAGCAGGCTACTTAAGCAAAAAGTAAAAGATAAATATGTTGATTCGAATTCCAATGTGAACCAATCCATGATTCGTATTACCTACTGTAAGTGAAACGAAAGATAATATATGAAGTATCATAACCAAACCGCAAACTAAAACTGTTCTTCTGTGCGATGCTAGAAACAGATACTTCAGGAAAGTTAGTGTCTGAAGTAAGTATTGATTGTCCGGTAGGAAAACCTTGCAATTTTAGTTGACGTATTCTTGTTGAGCTCCGTCACTGGCTGAAGCCAGACCGGATACACAAATCAGATGAGCTGTGTACGTAAGTTGAGTATGGAAGGCATGGAGGGATGAAACGACAGTCAAATCCTTCCGACGGATATTAATTCTTTTCAGATTTGAAGTACTTTGTCTCTTCCTACATCTCCTCTCAAGCCCAAGACGAAGACTCTGAATTCAATCTAATCGGCTCTGGTTCACAGGAGGAGCATCAATTTCAGAGACCCAACCTGTGACTGCTCCACAAGGCCTGGAATACAAAGTCCCCATGATGGGAAAAGAAAATGAACCGCCTACTCGTCCTGCCAAACTCATACTTTCTCCAAACAACATAAACCAAGTTATGCTAAGGTTACCATTTAAGCCTGAACCAAGTCAAGCTCCAGTTTAGCCAGTTGGAGATTGAAGGCAGCGTCTTCTCAACTGAGTGACGCTAACCTAGGCAGCCTAATTTTCCTCCCTTACGTCTACTTTCAAATTCATCCTAAGCCGCCTTCGGAAGGATCTACAACAACGTATCAAGTCTAAACCCACGGAAATGTCTAATGGAACATGAACCACGAATATCACAAAATCCAAATCGTCTTCGATTTCGCTTTCTTTTTTTGCCAAGGGTATAAATATCGTCAATTTTTTCAAAGAGCCCAGGCTTTCCTCTCCGGTCATTCAATTGACAAAGACATTGTTCGGATCGGGCTCCTGAGCTGAGAAGAGCATAAAACTACGATCCTCCTGTCGTTGCTCCACTTTTGTTTCACCTGCGTCACCTCCACACTAAAATACATTCATAACGCTGGAATACTTGTTGAAGAATAAAATAATAATGGGCCTAGCACAGCTCCTTGTGAAACTCTGCATTGGAATCCTCCTCGCCTCTCCCATAACTTTTGCCTGGGACGAGGAACAGACTGGGAATAATGGATTTGTGGTTGACCAAGGGCCGCCCGACTACGCACAACAGAATCAGCCTGGAGACCTCATCATGAGAATTCGGTCACGGAAGGCGGACAGTGGGGACCTCGAGGGACAGACACTTCTGGACTGGTACAAGCCGCAAGTGGTGGTTCCAGCGTCCTATGCCAATACCCTGTACGGAAGTCGAAGGGTCTACCCAAGTCCGGCCGACTGGGCCAACGACCGTCTCGATCTTGTACAGGGAATTAAGAAGAGATACAGTAAGGGTTCCTAACAATTACATTTTAATCTTATTTTTTTTAACCACGTTTGTCTAATTTGAATTTTCCTTTATTATTTTTGAATCTGGGAATGTATAATTTGAATTTTCATTTATTATTTTTGAATCTGGATTTGTATAATTTAAAGTTTCCTTTATTGTTTTTGAATCTGCATTTGTATAATTTAAATTTTCTTACTTGTACTAGTGGGCATGGAGATTCCGGAATTCATCACGAAAGGAGATGGGACGGTGACGGGGTCAATGGTGGGCGGCGGTGGAGCGGCTCCGAGAGGCGGCATGAAGCAGAAGCTGCTCAATAGCGGCTAAATGATTAAATTAGACAATTTGAGTGTCATTATTGCGAATTCAACATATCATCGTAATAATAATGCATATCCTGAAACTCGTTACCTTCTACTCGAAGACTTCTAGAAGTGTATAGTTCAATTGGTTCGAAGCGGTGTCTCTCGTGTTTACCACGGTTTTAATTGAGTAGAATATAATTGAATTGAATTCACTAATTTTAGTCAAAACCCAATGTGCTAGATGATTTGTAGCTTACTGGGTAAAATTGTAATACATATCTCAGATAGTGCCAGTTGCAATTGGAAAACTGGATGAAGAGAATAATGTGTAATTAATATTGTATACCGCTGGGTATACGTATACATTGCTATATACAATCATTGTATTTTATGATAGTCCATGCATGCTTGGATGTGATCATACTTAGGAACATCGATAGTTACATTACATAGAAGCGGATGTATCAAGTTTAGACATAAGCTTGCATATAGCAGAACGCCGTATTTGGCCAAGCTCTGCATTTGAAGGAAGGATTTCTTCAGATAATAAAAGAGATTGTCTATTTATTTGCCATTGATTTATGTGTAAAATAAACATCGTAATTTGAGAAAATATTCATGAGCTTTTCTTTCAAGTCTCGTTCCTTTGCTTTGGACTGTTCACTGCGTATTTATACTTTTTCTCTTAACTTGATGCGCCATTTGTGCTGCATGTATTTACTTGGGCATATTTTATTCAGATTTCAATAAATGCTTGTCCTGCCTAACGTAAATAGTAGTTGTATTTACTTAATGTACAATAAATATGTCACCCTGATGAACAACAAATGAACTATGTCTTTGTTTGTTGCATCGTCTAACCTACAATTTGAATTAGATTCAATATTAAAACACCGATTTCCTTGCGTATTTGAGTTAATCAAGAATGTTCATTAAGCCTATGAATACACGCGATCATAGTTTTAAATTGATTGGAAGTCCCCATAAATCGATCAACGTACAACAATGCATTCTGCATCCAAGATTTTAATTCTGCATAGCTGCTCTGAGTCAGTGGGCCAAGTCTGTTGGTTTACACGTGAACGGCTGAACCAATTTAGTGTGAATAGCTTTGTACAAAGAATACGAAACGTTTGAACATGAATGAACTTTTCTAACTTCTTCATTGCGCTTCCATGTCATAAGAGCTATAACTTCATAAGAGCTACACCTTCAAAAGAGCTATACCATCAAAAGAGCTACAATCGAAAGAGCTAATACCTTAAATGAAGAGCATAGCTCAGCATAAGAGCTGCAACAATAAATTTTATGAACTATGCAGTTGAATTTATTCCAAAACAATGTTACAAACATGTTGAATTTTTTAAAAATCATTAAGCTATCTCATCATAAGAGCTGTAATCAAAAAAATATATTATAAACCAACGTGAACGTCTTAAAAGATGGTCTTCATTGCCACGATTCAATTCTAGTAATTTTGCATCGGCTGGATGTTTATAATAACTTTCATGTATGAGTACCAGACACGTTAACTGGAATTTCACAAATTCGTGAGCAGAGGTTGAATTCCGAGTGAAAAGCAAACAACAAAGGACTATTTGAGCAATCTTGAGATTGCGAGTGCACTCCCGCGGAAGGGAATGCAGTGAGATGCACAGTGAAAGTGAAAAAACTTTCTTCGTGGAAACCAGGGGGCTGACTAAACTATTTTGTATTCTCTCAAATATTGTTTTGCCTTACCTACCAGGTATGATATTTTAAAATAATATGCCAACTATTTATTGGCATTTTAAGACTTGTGGACCATGTATAGTAGATGCACCAGCACTCAATGCATGCTGGCATTGAGTTCTGAATCGTTTTAATTTAGATTTACTTTTATTTCATGTCATAAAACTTGATTCACATACAAATTAACATCTAAATTCTGTACTATTTGCTCTTCCTCTTAGTCAAAAATATAAAAATACTTTTCACTTTTATTTGGGCTTTAGCAGATTCTGATTTGAGATTACAATCGTATATAAACGACTAGGAAGCTGCAATTTATAGTATGGTTACCAGTTACCACCGTTTCCTTTAATAAAGGGCGCAGAAACGGAAACGCCAAATCATTTAATTTAATTTTTTGAAACCGAACTTTAGCGTTTCGTTTCCATTTCATCGAGAACAGCATAACATCAGTTTCAGTAAAAATGAATTTCAGTTCAACACATGAATTTAATTCTCAAAGCTTACTTTATAAATGATAGCACGCAGTGTGGTACGGTGGTTCGTCATCTCCTGACTAAAGACATGTTGTGGCGATCCACTCGTGTGGAGCGCCTGTTTTGATTTGGACAGTTGCTGTTGAAATTAAAAGCTGAATGTATTTATGAACTTTTAAAATATTTTGAAGACTGGAAATTACTTAAATTGAACAATTTTTATAGATCCCACGGACATTTATACTGAAAACAATCGAATAGTAATTTACGTGCTATTTTTCATTTTTCACCTTTTCAAAACGTTTCGTTTCTACGAGTATTTACACACTTCAGCTCGCTTCGTTCACGTTCCAATGAATAAACAAAGCGATACGGTTGAAAATTAGTAATTGATATACATCATGGCATACAAATATTGCATACTTTTCTACATAGATGGATGGAGGATTTTAAAACCGAAAAGCAGCTGTTTACAGATTCCGAGATGGTATTGGCGGCAGTGCTGGCTTTCTCCGTAGAGTGTCACAGAAAAATGAACAGGAGCAGTGAGAATAATTATTTTCATTCACTCAAGAATTTCCGGGTTGAGTTCAAGCAGTCACGCAACAATTTGTTCATCAAACTATTGTTCAATACGAAGTGGCTCAATCGAATCAGGTATACTCGTATGTCGTGCCCTCCAAGACTGAATTCAATTCCTAATTCAGTCGTGCCCACTCAAAATGTTTAATTGAAAACGAGCAAAACGCATAGCACCGAAATCCAAAGAGAAAGGTTGCCTAGAACCGACTGACTCGGGTCTATGTAGGCTAATGTAGGTAATCAGAATACGCGTTTACACTTTACAGTCATGTACTCGAGACCACCAGCCGCATTGTGATATTAATAGATTCTCGTGAGCATTTCCTTGTATTCGAAAAACAAAGACTTATTAGTTATTCACTTTCAATTATTAACCTCCAAACCATAATCTTTGAACCGTTTGAGTCAAAGGCAAAACCCACTTGTAGAGTAAATCAAGTATAAATAATAAAACTTCAAAGTGGGTGCGGATTGAATATAGAAATGCAAATAGTCAATTACTACGTCCGTCATGTCATAATTTGTTTGGTACGAAGATTATAATGTGGTTGGAGCCCTAAGTTCTATGATCAAAATAAACAATGTTTGAGTACATCGTAATCTGTGTTTAATTGGACGACCTTAAAATGATAAAGATTCAAAATTGAAAAAAATGTCATGCTAACATTCGAAAGGGTTCGATTTGGTCATGCAAATTATATCTTCCTTTATTGTTTGCGAATTGTATTATTTTGTTATAAATATTTCTAATCCGGTTGTAAACTCGTTGAAGGTAACTTTAAAGTCCCAAAAGAGGGACAAAAAAATTACTCATACTAAAGGCACATCAAGTGCACAAGCTGGCGTATAAATGCCAACCAATGTAAGAGGAGATCATTATGCTGACTGAGAAAAACAGCGAAGACCGCCAAAACCTGTGAATATTTCAAAGGGCACGTAGGGCGTAATTCAGGCCTAAGATGCTTAGATCGGGCTGGGTGTTCATAATATCATAACAAAACAACCGATATAGAACCGCAAACCGCAGCTTCATTTAAGCCAAAAAAAAGTTGAAAAGTTAAAAAGTTGAAAAGTTATGGTGACTCATGGTGTGAGCGACTTAAACCTAAGAAATAACCGAGTCGAGCAAAACCGGGTCTAAATCAACCGGCGATATTTTGCCTAACCAAACCTGAAAACTTAGTTAAAAACCCACAAAAATTCATCAGTAACTGGCGCTGTAGTCACTAAACAAACAGTGAAAAAAATGTGACCAAGTTTCGAACCCCTGACGCCTTGAAGAAGATATAAATAAAACAAACAGTAAATATAAATAAAATAAATAAAAAAGAACCTTCCGTTTGAGAACACTAAATACTGCACGTCCTAGCTTCTAGCAATAGCTCTAGTAGCAGAATCTTCATGCTCATGGTATGTATACTAAACAGTTGCGTAGCAGAAGATAAGGTCAATTTAGTATTCGAGAGCATGAATTGGGAAAAGGCTTCAAGCCGAGTCCTAATTTGTTCTGACACATTAAATAACCTACAAGTCAAAGGAAGTAATTAATGGCTGGAGTTGCTGCAGAGCGCCATTGAGAGTTATTGAATATAAGACATACCGGGTTCTTCTAGTGGGAAGAGCTGTGGTCTCTCTTCCTTGTATTGTCTAAAGTAAGCCTAGACGACATTGAGTAATAGAATCAACAAACTTTCTCTGATTTTCTCAACTAAGCCGATTTAACTTTACTCCTACATGTCTTTCATGCCAAATTAAAATCCTACGCCCCAACTCATATCTGAACAAAAATAGGTACTTTTCTCAACTACTGCACTGTGTCTGGAAGAGTGACAGAGAAATCAAATGTGATTGCATTCAGAGAGACGGATGTTCGGATTTGAGCTTTCGCCGCACTTTGATTTTCTCAATGCATAACCAATAACTTCAAAACGGTTTGTCAAACTTATACTGTATAAATATAAAGCCATTTTAAATCTAGTCAAGATCAGAGCTACATTCCGCACCATTCTCTTCTTTCATTCAGAGCCTCAACTTCTGATTGGAACCGAAATAGTTCCGGCGTAAAAAAAAAACTTTGAGTTTGTCTTTGGAGAAGCTCGTAATAGACAGTATGTAAATATTTATATGGGATAGTAACGAGCTGCAGTAGCTCCACGTTCAAGATGTGGGAATAATTTCCAGTTGGGCCCATCCAACGTTTAAGAATCGATTCCACATTGTCATGCAGTGCGTTAGCACTTGTGTCTTTTGGGTTGTAAAGGACTTTCTGACGACAATCGTGAAATCTGCGTATTTACTAAAGACGTAGTCCTGAATAAAAATAGAGCTTGTCTGTCTTATTATTACGACGATGGTGAGTTTTCTTTTTCATTTTTCCAAAGCATAAGAGCACAAAATATCTCGAAGCGAGACAAGTAAAAGCCCAAAATTGAGTGGATAAACCACTTTGAGTTCCAGTTAGCTATAGTAGTGTGTACGGGAGAGCGAGTGGATAGGGAAAGGAACGGATACGGGCTGGGAGAAAGCGTCGTGATGGATGCAGTGGATCACCACAGGAGTAAATGAGACGGGCACTGGAGGCTTCCCCGGTGTGAGTTCTCAATTGAATTATTTGAGGCTCATCAGTACGGCTTTGTTGAGTTTCCTATTACTGCCACCATCCATCCATCCCACGCCCAAGAAACTGGCTTCAGAAAAAGAGGCACATTTCAACTTTTTCTTTGCTGCTTGGGAACTTGGATGGCTATGGTCCATGACTGTCTTAGTATGTACAACCAAAGTAGGCTCATAAAGTGGAAGGAGAGCTCAGGAAACTATTAGGCCCAAGTGATGTCTTTCATGCATATTCATCTCTCCTTCATAGTATTTGGAGAGGCTGCACAATGGGAATTTATTAAGACTTCGTTTCGAATATCATCCCTCCATTCATTCAGCTACCCTCTGTCCTCCAAGCGTCCGTAGGCGTTAGCGTCAACAGTTGTCTAGCTTGTTTACTCTAAGACAGTCTCACACAAAGCCAATCCAATTGTAAGCACCTACACCAAAAGTCCGTGAGCCCATACATGTGATATAATATTTACTTAAAAAAATACAATTGAATATATCTGAATATTGAAGTATTTTACTAAGAAACTGCCAAATACTTATGTACGTTGTGTGTATTAGCATGCATTTTTAGTATTTACTAAAAACCTGGAATATTTATTTACAAACGATTTTATAAAAGCCTCCACAGGTACCCAAAACGAGTAAATCCAAGATCTTAGCCTATTCTTTTATATGAACAACTATAAAATTACTATCGAATTTGACAAAATGTCCGTCTGTATGCACGGTAACTCGAGTAGTTCTCAACCGATTGACCTGAAATTTTGAACTTAAGCTTTTAAGACCACAAGTAAGGACAAGTTCGAACTTGGGATCAGTCAGGTCACGGGTTCACACACTCACTGGTTACCTGTCATCCTTCAAAAAACTGCCAAGCAACGGAAAGTCTCAAATTCACAGATTTCTGCTTGACTACAGAAAATTCGTAAACAATGCTGCTTCCACTGCCAAAAAGATAACAAACTCGCACTAATTTATCACAATGCATTCACAGAATCAAGATTCAATCACTGAGTCTTAGTTAAATACCTAAATATCTCAATGGCTTCAACTCAATTTCAATTCATGGAAGTCAGAATTGCGAATATTACTAATACAAACTTAAATAACTCCAGCCTCCTGCTCTGCTTGCACCAAATCTCAAGCTCCAATCCCATTACAATACAAATACGCACTACGAACTACGACCTCGAGCTATCCAACATTTCAATCTTTTTAACAATTACTCCATGTTATTCAATCAATTTATGGTTACTTGATTAATAGCCGCCATTCGTTTTGTAGTGATTAAATCCGCGGTTAGCAGAAGCCGGAGGTGACGGATTAGCTTGTAGTGAAATAAAAAAGTTATAAAAATAACTACAAAATATCCCGTGCCAGGTGAGCACGTAGTGTAAGCTAGCACCCATGTACCAGTGCACAATGCACAATGCCCAATGCACCAGTTTGGCACATTTCAGACACTTAATCCAACCTAACCGCCTTTGATAGAAAGTACCTAACTAGCATAACGTAATTTTTCCCAAAAGCTTAGCGGAGAAAAAAATTTCCGTAATTTCTGTAATATGTAAAACTGGTTCTCCCATGAATACCTGGGCAATTACAATAACTTTGTCTACGGTATTATGTACTTAAAGCCAGAGTTCGGTGTGATATTAGACCAGAAAGGTCTTATGGGATACTCCGGTCGTCCGTCTGTCTGTCTGTCCGTCCGTCACGCTTGTTACGTTTA